>OX465115.1:5493692-5694979 GCA_949987565.1 Luidia sarsii
AGGAAGACAGAGAGGGAGAGGGGAGAGAGGGGGAGGGAGAGAGAGAGGAGACAGACAGGGAGAGGGAGAGAGGGGAAGACAGAGAGGGAGAGGGAGAGAGAGAGGGGAGAGAGGGGGAAGACAGAGAGGGAGAGAGAGGAGACAGACAGGGAGAGGGAGAGAGAGATAGGAAGACAGAGAGGGAGGGGGGAGAGAGAGGGGGGAGAGAGGGGGAGACAGAGAGGGAGAAAGAGCAGACAGACAGGGAGAGGGAGAGAGAGAGGGGAAGACAGAGAGGGAGAGGGGGAGAGAGAGAGGGGGAGGGGAGACAGGAGACAGACAGGGAGAGGGAGAGAAAGAGAGAGAGAGGGGAAGACAGAGAGGAAGAGGGAGAGAGAGAGGAGAGGGGAAGACATAGAGGGAGAGGTGAGAGAGAGAGAAAGAGAGAGGGGGAGATAGGAGACAGACAGGGAGAGGGAGAGAGAGAGAGAGAGAGAGAGAGAGAGAGAGAGAGAGAGAGGGGACAGAGAGAGGGGAGAGAGGAGACAGACAGGGAGAGGGAGAGAGAGAGAAAGGGAGAGAGGAGACAGACAGGGAGAGGGAGGGAGAGAGAAAGGGAGAGAGAGGGGGAGAGAGAGGAAGACAGAGAGGGAGAGGGGGAGAGAGAGAGAGGGAGAGAGAGAGGATGCAAAAACAAAGAGTAATTCACCAGTAGCAATTTTGTTTCTTCTAGGTTTCTTGATTGTTTCTGTGTCGAATGTTATAGGCTTATATTATGAGGGTTTGCGGTGACACCGTGTGTAAGGTTTCTTAAAGAAGAGGTGTGGTTCTCTCTAGTCGCATGTAGCCAATATATTCGGACACGGCCAATACTCGACCAGGAGTTGAAGGGAGTTGGTCTGTCTGGCATCCTACCTCTTGCTTTGCTTGGGCAACCAGTCCGACAGGTTCCCAAAGTAGGCTGGGGACCTGTTGATGATGCGCTCATCGTCAGGCAAGGGGGTGATCTTAGACGGCAGATACTGGTTGTAGAAGGACTGCCAGTCGACCTAAACGACAAGAGATTTCACTGGTCAGACGAGAATGCGTCAAAACGGGAATCAGGACCCACTGCTGAATGATCAACAGGCTCCTTGGTATAGCATGAAGGCACTGACAAACTCGCCCAGTAACAAGTGAGAGTGCATACAATGAAACTAGTGGAAACTGGAACTTGTGGTAGGATGGAATTAAGGCGTGCCAAATGCATACAGTGATTCGTCCATGCTTTCTATAGGACTTTGTTCAGTTCGGGAAAAACAAACAGTGCACCCAAATGTTGGTATCGCGGAAAAGGTCCATGCAGCACCTTCAACACCTGCCGCCTCAATCGCAGTCCCGTGGGGAACACACGAGACGCAGGACTCAATTGCAACTTTGCTCAGCCAAAGGAGAAGAGGCTCGAGTTGCTCTGTTGTTAAAAGTGTGCATGTGGGACTTGGTATAGCGCCATCTGTCGCTTCATCCGATGTAACCATTTGCCGTTTTCGAAATGAAAGCCGAGTGTTGGGCTCAGGCTTCTCTCCGTCTGACAAAACATGAAAATCCATGTCGTGGTTTGTTTCAGAATTTTGAAGGTTTGTTGGCTTGATAGGTACAGGGTAATCACCAAGAAACTGGGTCCACGCTCTGATCCGTCCGGCCAAGCAGGGTGGAGGCTGGGGGGGCGAGGGCAAGGGGGAAGCGGGTTCACCACGGGGCAGAGCTTCACCGCCGAACGCCACCGTTACTATAGCAATCGTCTCTTCGCCAAAAGGGCAATCATTCTCTGATCCCTGTTGCGGCCACTTGAAGGCGCTCCTAACTCGAACTCAAAGGTAGAGTCCCTACGTCAGTTTACGAAATGAAGGCTTAGGATCGTGCTCAGGCTTCGTCTCCGTCTGACAAAACCCGAAAATCCAGGTTGTGGTTTGTTTCCGAATGTGAAGGTTTGTTGGCTTGATAGGTACAGAGTATTCACCAAGAAACTGGGGCCAAACGCTTGGTTTTAGATGCCTGTGATGTTATAACGAGTACGATAAATATGACCGAAGCCTAAGCCCGAGCCTAAGCCTTTATTTCGTAAACGGCCATAAGCGTGGTGCCGGGATCACCACATATTGGAGTTAGCCTCGCTCATGACATCGCACCTGTGGGTAGGTCGTCTTCAGTTGCCCCAGGGTGAAGACGTTGTACAGCTTTTCAGCATCCCTCCTGTCATCGTTGGGCACGGACATCTAGATCAAACAAAACGAGGAAAGGAACCCACGTGCTTCAACACATGCTTGCTGTGAGTTTCATTTCATTGAAATGGTTCTAATTGGGTGAATACGAACAATGTGGGGTCCCATATTGCGAACAGTCTCAAAGGGTAAGAGCCGTACCAAGACGATGAAAGACAGAGCTCAATAAAGACAAGGATTGGTTGATTGCCAGATATAAAGCCTTCTGAACAGCGGTACACCACAGGGTTTTCCTTTCATTGCATGACATCAGGTGGCCGAGGCAGCCGGTCGAGAAGGTCATGGGGCCCATGTTGTCGACCTCCTAGTTGGTGGGCCCTGGTAACTGGTCTCGCTCTTCTGATTGAGCCCAGGCGAACGACAACAACTTGAGACAGCAGCACCTCTAATTGCTGCTTGCCTCGTACGCAAGAAGAGAAGGTCATCACTGTGTATATACCTATAGGCTACATCCGTCAGTCGACCGAATACGATCGGTAGACCAAGGAGAGATGAATTAGTGTCAATCCCCACCAGCACGGCAGCTCCTATAGCGCCCGGAAAAAACACCTTGAGGATGACAAGAGTTTCTGGGAAAAAGACAACCCTGACTGCGATTGTGACAACGACGATTAGACAGTTTCACTGACTGGCCGCGGCACGGCGCTAATTCAGCGGAGGTTTATAGTGGGCTGGAAGAAACAACTCAGCAAGCGCTTGCCCGATGTCCTTGGCTCTTTCGTCTCTGCGGACTTCAAACAAAAGAGCTAAAAAGTACTGGGCAAAATTGGTGATGAAACTAAAAAAAAAAAAAACCAGAAGCACGTGGCTATAGCGGTGCTGCCTTACCTCAGCGATCTGGGTCTCGAACGCCATGATAGCCTGGGCGTCTGATCTGGCCTCTGCCTCGCCGACTCCCAGCGCCACAGCAATGTCCGTCATGTACTTCGTGTAAGCTTCGCGTTTCTGAGGGGAGGGGGTTGGGAACCACACTGTATCAAACTCTAGTTGGAAACAAAACCCATTGCAGTCGACGGATACGGTACGAAGGTACGGGGAGAAACTCAGGACGTGACGTCAGCGGTGGAGGAAGGGGGATTGAGGGAGGAATGAGAGCTACTTGCACGGGTCACTTCACGGAAGACATATCTTCTCAAGACGCTTTTAAACATTGGGGGCCTATACACTGCGGCGAGCAATTTAAGTAAACACCGCCCTGTGCGCATTTCCTAGAGCTAGTCTAGCATCGTAATGCGCATAACCAAGAGGAAATGGCCAAGCTTCAAAGGCGGAGCAAATCGTGAGTGGTATTCCAGGCAGACAGCAGACGAACACAATCCAACCTCGCGTGGAACCAACATAAACTTGCCACAGTCTACTCATTACTCAGTCTTTAAAGGCCCAATACAACATTGGTAAAGGTCAAAAGATTGCCACAGTTTGTGTGTTAAACCATTAAAGGCCCAATACAATATTGGTAAAGGTCAAAAGATTGCCACAGTTTGTGTTAAACCAATAAAGACCATATACAACATTGGTAAAAGTCAAAAGATTGCCACAGTTTGTGTTAAACCATTAAAGGCCCTATACAACATTGGTAAAGGTCAAAAGATTGCCTCAGTTTGTGTGTTAAACCATTAAAGGCCCAATACGACATTGGTAAAGGTCAAAAGATTGCCACAGTTTGTGTGTTAAACCATTAAAGGCCCTATACAACATTGGTAAAGGTCAAAAGATTGCCACAGTTTGTGTGTTAAACCATTAAAGGCCCTATACAACATTGGTAAAGGTCAAAAGATTGCCTCAGTTTGTGTGTTAAACCATTAAAGGCCCAATACAACATTGGTAAAGGTCAAAAGATTGCCACAGTTTGTGTGTTAAACCATTAAAGGCCCTATACAACATTGGTAAAGGTCAAAAGATTGCCAGTTTGTGTGTTAAACCATTAAAGGCCCAATACGACATTGGTAAAGGTCAAAAGATTGCCACAGTTTGTGTGTTAAACCATTAAAGGCCCTATACAACATTGGTAAAGGTCAAAAGATTGCCCCAGTTTGTGTGTTAAACCATTAAAGGCCCTATACAACATAGGTAAAGGTCAAAAGATTGCCACAGTTTGTGTGTTAAACCATTAAAGGCCCTATACGACATTGGTAAAGGTCAAAAGATTGCCACAGTTTGCGTGTTAAACCATTAAACATCCCAAAAAAGCAATCCTGTGAAGGTTTTAGCTCAAATGGTGATATGAGAAAGTAGAAAAAGGTAAAAAAAAAAAAAAAAAAAAAACCGTCACGGTTTCGGCACCATTCTGTAGTGTAAGAAATAGTTTATGACTTGCGAGTGATAAACTATTTGTCGATGTTTGAGTGAAGATTTCTAGGGAAGTACTGCATCCCAGACCGTAATATTTCAACATGAGGATTCTATCATGACCATCTACAAACTGTGTCAATTAGAAGGAAATCTGTTGACATCGATGTTTTCAGCTCTTCCCAAAGTTGTATTGGGCCTTTAATGGTAGGAGTGGCATCACGATCCTAAGGGCAGCTTTGCCATACGAAGAGCAAACGAGAAAGAGTCTGCGCTTTGGCTAGGACCAGACCGTTCGGCCTTCTAACATTTGGGGTTTGAAAAGTTGATGGAAAATCCTTTTTTTGATCAAGGGGACATTATCATTGTGCTCAGTGAATTGGCTCCAGAGTCCGATATAGATACAGACATTTTATACAAAATACACAGTCACTGTCACATAGTGGCTCATACATCAAATATTCGCTAGCACGGATGTGCTTTGGTTGATGTAGTGTGCCTCTATTCGACTGGTTTGTACTCTGCGAATGAACATTTTACATGAACCGATCTTTGGCTGGCGATTTGGTTTCGTTTCACCGAGTAAAGCAACCTGCGCACCTTCGTGTAATTGGCGCCGAGGTAGTAGTCTCGACTTCCCAGTGTTACACCCGGTTGATCAACCTGTTGACAGAAAACATCCGAAAACCCTAAGAATTGTTACAGATGTGTCTCCGTGATTAGTTGTCTTTCATTAACTCACTCTGTAGGCCGCCCATTCAGATACAGGAGACATACATAATGGACTGTCTCAAATTCTTTCGTTTAAGTCTTCATTTGAAATGACCCCGAATGTAATGTAAGTGAACGTGGGAGTGATGCTAAGTCAAGACTCGTGTGGGGAAATTCAGACTCTTGGTCTTGCCCAGTGTTGTAGTCGAGACCTTCATGTCCGAGACCGAGACCGAGACCGAGACCGAGACCGAAACCGAGACCGAGACCGAGACCGAGACCGAGACCGAGACCGAGACCGAGACCGAGACCGAGACCGAGACCGAGACCGAGACCGAGACCGAGAACGAGACCGAGACCGACACCGAGACCTCGGCATCCGAGACCGAGACCTGAGCTTTCGAGACCGAGACCGAGACTTTGATAAGGCCGAGACCGAGACCAAGACCGCGGGATCCAAGACAGAGACCGAGACCGAGACCCGAGTTTTCGAGACCGAGACCAGCCTCCCGAGACCGAGACTTTGATGAGACCGAGACCGAGACCGAGACCGAGACCGAGACTTTGATGAGACCAAGACCGAGACCGAGACTTTGATGAGACCGAGACCGAGACCGAGACTTTGATGAGACCGAGACCGAGACCGAGACTTTGATGAGACCGAGACCGAGACCGAGACCGAGACCGAGACTTTGATGAGACCGAGACCGAGACTTTGATGAGACCGAGACCGAGACCGAGACTTTGATGAGACCGAGACCGAGACCGAGACTTTGATGAGACCGAGACCGAGACTTTGATGAGACCGAGACCGAGACCGAGACTTTGATGAGACCGAGACCGAGACCGAGACTTTGATGAGACAGAGACCGAGACCGAGACTTTGATGAGACCGAGACCGAGACCTCAAAAAAAGGTCTCGAGACGGTCTCGAGACCTACATCACTGGTCTTGTCATCAATGGCAGTAATGGGACAGGTCCACCCTGTCCACTCACTGAACTCGATGGCCCTAATATGGTGACTTACCTCACCAGCTGCATGCCAGTTTTGAATATGTTTTGTCATGTGGTTCATACACCAAATAATACAAATCGTACGACAGGAAAGTGTCTAGCGCTGTCAACGTCTTTCACGGCGTTTTCGAAATGCAGGCTTAGGCTAGGGCTCAGGCTTCGTCTCCGCCTGACAAAACCTGAAAATCCAGGTTGTGATTTGTTTCCGAATTTGAAGGTTAGTTGCCTGGATAGGTACAGGGTATTCACCAAGAAACTAGGGCCAAACGCTTGTTTTTTAGATGCCTGTGATATCATCAAGAGTAAGATAAAATATGACCGAAGCCTAAGCCCGAGCCTAAGCCTTCATTTCGAAAACGGCCTAAGATCGCCAGAGCATATACTGAGCCATGGCGTCTCATCGACGCTCCTTTTTGTTTTATAACCGGCCGCCCGTCACCTTGAGGACGTAGAGGCTGGAGTTCCGGTCGTCCACGCCGATCCAGGAGGCGATGACTGGGCCCGAGCCGTACTCCCGGCCCAGCATGGCCAGCAGCGACTCGAACTGGAAGTCGGACTCGTTCCACTCGCCGCCCGGATTGGAGCCGAGCACTGGCCAGCCCCCGGCCGCCGTCAGCAGGTCGGTCAGCGGCTTGGCGTCCAAGGCGTTGATGGCGTCTGTGCGTCCACCGGGAGAGAAAAACCAAACCGTACTGCCTTTAAAGTGGGTCAACACCATTTGCGAAGTGCCCAATTTCCGGACATTCAGAATGTGAGAAACCACTTGCTCATCGTCCCTAATACCATTACACACGTCCCGTGTGTAATGGTAGTAGGCATTCTGTGCAATTTAAGCGCTCGGAAATCTGCCGTTTTTGGAGAAAAGGATTTTTTTTTAAATTTCCAACGATCGCTCGGTGGAGCGATCGTTGGACCAAAGAGTTCCTTTTACAAATCGCAGTGGCTGGTGTTACGGCAGTCGTCCGTGTGGTTCCCCGACTTCACAGTATTTGTCAGGATGTTTAGCTCTTGGAACCAGGCTATCAGCTAATAGACTGGTTCAACCAGCCTGCAATGCTGACGAAATACAATCAAGTCAGGGAACCACACGGACGACTGCCGTAACAACAGCCACTGCGTTTACAAATACCACCGGCTATCTGAAGACAAGATTAGCATTTAATTCCAGGATTTTTTCTCATGCCATGGCTCACAGATTGAGCCTAAACTTACGCAGGTGACAGGGGCGTTATTTTATGTAAAAGTTGGGTTTGACAGAGTGTGGATGCAATTCTTTGACCTTTTTTCAAATAAACAATACCCGAGAAGATCTGACTGGACCAGGATGTGCCCACATGCCTGTCTGTAGGGAGGGAGGCTGGGTGCTTACCCATATCGATGCAGGACTTGTAGTACTTCCTGGCATTGGCGATTGACACTGGTTCGTCGGCCACCGGCTCGGCCTCGATGAGAGCTGAGAGGAATCACAACAAAAGAGAAAGTGCGTCGAGTGCTTGACAGGGCAGCTCTCAGCGTGTGCCGAGTGGGGTCGAACCAGCGCTAAGCCTGGTATGATATCAGCCACAAAGCCCTGACAGAAATCTGAGTATACAATCTTACCATATCTATGGTCTGGGGACGATTGCATTGACCCGCTTAAGCAACCAAATTTGCTTAAAAGCATGAAAAATCTTCCTCAAAAGAATCAGGTTGCCAGTCAAAGATCCACTTGGATTCCATGCTAAGCAACCAATATTAGAATACAAGACAAGTGCAGCAAGCATCAAGTGAAATATGGTTGGAAATCTTGTTTCAACCAGGGAAGAAATTCTTGCTTAGCGAATGTTCACACTTAAAGGCCCAATACAACATTGGGAAGATCGGAAAACATCGATGTCCACAGATTTCCTTTCAATGTACACAGTCTGTAGATGGTCATGATAGAATGTTGAAATCTTACGGTCTGAGATGCCGTACTTCTCGATAAATCTTCACTCAAACATCGACAAATTACTCGCGAGTAATAAACTATTTCTAACACTACAGAACGGTGCGAAAACCGCGACGGGTTTTTGCCTTTTTCTACTTTCTCATTTGAGCTAAAGCCTTCGCAGAATTTCTTTGTTTGAATGTTTAATGATTTAAAGCACAGACTGTGGTAATCTTTGGACATTTACCAATGTTGTACTGGGCCTTTAAGCGGCTCTATGAAATTTGGGTTCTGCTATTTTGGAAAGCATTGGCTAAGCCGCGTCCGCATTGGACTTAAAATGGGTAAACTAACCGAGCAAATGGGTAAGTTGACCATTTTAAGTCCAGTGCGGACAGCCCAGGAAGTTTTCCTCTCAGGTAACTTACCCGACTCCAGTGGGTAGTTTAACTGACCAACTTCTGCACGGTTAAATTGACCAGGTCAGTTTAACCGAGTCGATAAGTCCAATCAGGACACGAAGTCTCGGTAAACGACTCGGTAAAAAAAAAACACATCCGGCGCCCCGCACGTTACGTTACTGTATGCAAGACTCGTGCGGGCGCAGGGTTACAACGTGTTTGTGTGCCTAGAGTACATGCACATGTACATGAGTCGGTTAGTTATACCGATCGTCTCGGTTAGTTTACCCGAGTCGAAAAGTCCAAGTGCGGACGCCGGGAAGATTTACCCATTGGAATGTTACCCACGGGCTCGGTAAAAAATAAGTCCAGTGCGGACACGGCTTTCTCGTGGAGTCTCAGGCTCCATGGTTCTACTCCCCGTACCTTTACATTTGACCGTCACCTCCTCGCTCAGAGTGTCGAAGCTGCTGTAGTGCGACTTGTCCTCGGGGATGACGTTCTTCTCCAGCCAGCCGCCGCAGGCGTACAGGTAGAAGTTCTCGCACGGGTCCACGCTCTGATCCATCCGGCCCAGCAGGGTGGAGGCTGGGGGACGAGGGCAAGGGGGAAGCGGGTTCACCACGGAGCAGAGCTTCACCGCCGAACGCCACCGTTACTATAGCAATCGTCTCTTCGCCAAAAGGGCAGTCGTTCTCTGATCCCTGTTGCGGCCACTTGAAGGCGCTCCTAACTCGAACTCAAAGGCAGAGTCCCTAAGGCCGTTTACGAAATGAAGGCTTAGGATCGGGCTCAGGCTTCGTCTCCGTCTGACAAAACCCGAAACAACAGGTTATGGTTTCTTTCCGAATTTGAAGTTTGTTGGCTTGATAGGTACAGAGTATTCACCAAGAAACTGAGGCCAAACGCTTGTTTTTAGATGCCTGTGATATTATAACGAGTAATAGAAATATAACCCGAAGCCTAAGTATGAGCCTAAGCCTTCATGTCGTAAACGGCCCATATACATAGAGTACCGACAACAGAAGACCTGGACGCCATTTTGTTTCCATTGTTCGGTACGACGTGGGGTTTTGTAATATACAACTTTTAAGTTATATATTGCAAAACCCCCACGCCGGCATTGATACCACAATTAACCACACATGGTTTTTCCTGTGGGAGGATAAGGGCCACGCACCACGACATTCCACAGCGGGGTTTTTGTGGTGTGTGAGCCTACACCCCTGTGGGCACTGTGGTAAATTGCGGTATACAGTGTGTGTCCTGTGCGGGAGGTGCAAAGCGTTAATAATGTTGCAGATCATGTCTGGCTTGAACAATTATTTCACCAAAGCAGATCACCTGTCGGTGGCAACTCAGTGGGCATGGCGCGAACCCAACGATCGACGTACCGAACAATGGAAACAAAATGGCGTTATCCCTTTGTAGGCCTATACAGGGACTCTAGAACGGGAGAGTCAATGTCGACAGAAATGCGGACTCTAGAACGAAGGTGGGGACATGTGTCAACATTAACTGGCTTCACGCTGCTACAGAGACTGCAGCTAACTTCCATAATTATTGCCTTGTCATTTTCAACCCTAGCTAATAAATCCAATGACATGGATATACCGTATGGTTTGTACCGCATGGACTAATTTTCAACCGTAATGAATTCAATGACATGGATAGGCCTATACCGTATGGTTTGCACCGCATGAACTATAAAACTCCACCGACGGCACACCTCCAAACTGAAAACAAGTGGCGATGTAATGTGCCGTGTGGAGATACTCGGTTACCTAAAGAGAAGCCAGCAAATCGTTTCACGGGCACGAGAGGCTGGCAAGCATGACTCGGTGATCTTTCCTATACCTGACTGGATGCACTGCTGTGACGTGCACGTGCCGCTCTGGGAGTGGCAGCTCTTGCTGTCCAAAATGAAGACGACTGCAAAAATGAGAAGGCGCCCCAAAAGAATGAAGTGAAAAATGTGCAAGACATCTATCATTAGGGCTTTTACACATTTTGACGATTAGTGTAATTATTACAATATCAGAAAACCTTCTGTAGCCACAATGTATCTAATTTCGTAGTCTCGCTTCGGACTTTCTCAGCCTACATGGACTACATCGGAATTTCTTAGGTCCGATGCTAAAAGGTACCGTCTCTCCATTGATTTCGAAATGACAGTCTTACTCTTTGGATACCGGTACGTTTCGTTCGGGTCAACACATTTGAGGCCAAGACATTATTAAAGTCCGGAGATGAAATGTCTATGCAAACTTTTTCCTTCATCTCTTCTCAACTTCATTTCTTTATCCAAACGCAGAAAATGAAAAGACAGGTTGGGATTCTTTGTCGTTCAAGTTAAGGCTTGAGAGGTTTTTTGTTTGTTTTGTTTTTAAACGGGATTATCGTCTCCAAAACGGTTTCCATGCCTTGTACATGGATGGCAGGAATAGAGACGAAGCAGGAGCCTGAGCCTCACAGAGCGCCTGTGGTTATTGCAGAGTCTACTCCAGAGCCTGAGCCTAAGCCAGAGCCTGAATCTAGTCCAGAGCCTGAGCCTAAGCCAGAGCCTGAATCTACTCCAGAGCCTGAGCCTAAGCCAGAGCCTGAATCTACTCCAGAGCCTGAGCCTAAGCCAGAGCCTGAATCTACTCCAGAGCCTGAGCCTAAGCCAGAGCCTGAATCTACTCCAGAGCCTGAGCCTAAGCCAGAGCCTGAATCTAGTCCAGAGCCTGGGCCTAATAAGCCAGAGTCTGAATCTACTCCAGAGCCTGAGCCTAAGCCAGCGCCTGAGTCGATTCCAGACCCTGAGCCTAAGCCAGAGTCTGAGTCGATTTCAGAGCCTGAGTCGATTCCAGAGCCTGAGCCTAACCCTGAGCCTAAGCCAGAGCCTGAGCCTGAGTCTGAGTCAATTCCAGAGCTTTAGCCTAAGACAGAGCCTGAGTCTATTCCAGAGCCTGAGCCTGAGCTTGAGCCTGAGCCTGAGCCAGAGCCCATTTAAGTCAATTCCCTTGGCATGTTCGCTGGGAGAGAGGGGCGTTACAACCGACCACTGCGTGCTTACCGAGACAGATGGTGAGCGCAAGAACGGCAACGATGAGCGCTATGATGAGGAAGAGCACGGACTTGCTGGGCTTGTGCCGAGCAATGACGTCACCAAAGACCAACTCCTCCTGGCTGTTACGCCTGCCCATGTCGCCGACAGAGTCCGGCGACTTTTCTGTCTCAGACAACAAAAGAGAATCGAGGAAAATGATAAAGCATCAGATAGGAGTCTTGGCCGGCACGGGTGCATGTGCAATGGAGTATCATAATAGGACGACGCAATTCAGCAATGAAACAGCAGGGGATATTATACGCCACTCTACAATCTTCCAATGCGGTTTCCGCACACCATGAGTACAAGTACGCGACACATCGCTCATAAAACCTCCAACCATCAGCTGACGATCAGGACCCCACACAGCCCAACCTACAACCCCCCCCCCCTCCAACCCCCATCAACCGTTAGTGGCTTGTAGCGTCTGAGGGAAACAGTTTAACCTGCTCGTGTCTCAAGATTATAGAAAACTAAACTGATTACGTACTCTCCCTTGCACGTTCACACGATTGAAGCAAACATTCGCTTAAAACGTACGATTATACATAACAAAATACAGATATATGATTAAGTACCACGTTGATAAGAATGATCTTTCTGTGAAACATTATCGAATGCCACATTACTGTTGGCTCATTTCAAATGCAAAATACTTGGGTTGGTCCGAGTTCGGATAACTGTTCTTGAAAATGGCACTGCTAACGAAGTAACGAGCAAGGAAGAATGGTATTTGACGGAATTGGTTTTTGTTCCACCGTCAAGCAATGCATGCCACTCTCAGGGTTTTGTGTTGGCCCAATTTATTGATCAAAAACAAGTGAGTTCGAATTCCTGCAGCATACTATCAACTGAGGTGCGACCGATTTAAGAGTTACAATTGCCGGGTATCGCGAAGAAACTACTCCAAATGAGGAAAGTCCTCAGGACAATCATTTGTGGTCACATTATTTTTAGCCAGTCTCCAAAAGTATAGGGCCTGACGTTTCGATCCCAGCAGGACCTTTCAGAAAGGTCCTGCTGGGATCGAAACGTCAGGCCCTCCTAATATTTTGATATCTGCATTTAGGTCATTTTAGTCAGTTGGCAGTTTACAACATGTTTGCATATTATTTAAGCCAGTCATTGAATCTTATTTGAAACAACGTTGGGCGGTATTCTCCGGAAGAATGTCCTGTCTATATATAATACCCAAAAGTTCTCACGCCAAACTTACCATCATTAAAGAGAGGAATGGTGCTATAACATTGCTTTCTATTTAGGAGCTTCGCAGCCATGTTGGAATTAGGTCAGCCCATCGTCCATTAAGTTTTCCAGGTTTGATATATGGAACCACTCACAGACTCAACAAATCAGTGCACGATGGCAATGGGCAACGCGTCACACCACAGACAGCACACAATTAGTGTGGAGCCACGATAAGCCACTATAGAATACTGTGGATTCCCAACAACAGGCTGCGTATTCATCAAATACGAAAACGAAATCATTGATCGACTGTAGGGCCTACTGAAGGGCAAGGGCAAAGGTCCCGGCCGTATGTATACTGCGCTATTAATGCGAACGGTTTTCAATATCCGATGAAACCTGAAAAGACGAACAATGGAATCAATACCCAAAATGCACTCTGACAAAGCTTGCCCATATGGTGCAGGATGGAACAGAATAAATATACATCGGTCTACGACTCCACACACTCTGTATTCGATATCTCGAATGGGTAAAGGTTGAGTGAGCCCGAATGTGTGGTGGTGGTTGGTGGTGGGTTTTTTTTTTGTGTGACAGCTGCAGCTGACTCGGAGACTGAACATACACCGCTGGGTTTTTGTTTTGCTTCGTTTTTCTGTGAATCCTAGCACATCAAACACGGTGTCGTGGGATTTTGAACATTCGGGCGGGGTCGGGGATGCGTCACAGGCGTTAAAGGCCCAATACAACATTGGGAAGATCGGAAAGCATCGATGTCCGATCCACAGATTTCCTTCTAATTTACACAGTTTGTAGATGGTCATGATAGAATCCCCATGTTGAAATCTTACGGTCTGGGATGCTGTATTTCTCGAGAAATCTTCACTCAAACATCGATAAATAGTTTATCACTCGCTAGTCATAAACTATTTCTTACACTACAGAACCGTGCGAAAACCGTGACGTTGTTTGCCTTTTTCTACTTTCTCAGATTACCATTTGAGCTAAAACCTTCGCAGGATTGCTTTTTTGATTCGTTTTTTATTCGTTGTACGAAGTATAAAGACTAGACCCAATCTAAAACACCTAAAGACAGACATTTTCAATCTGGCATCGATATACGAGGCGGGGCCAGGCCTGTACGTCCTTAACTTCGATGCTGCAGCAGAACATTTCTACAAACACTGCATGCTCTGCATATCTAGTGTGCTCACTTCTTCGTGCTTTGATTTATTTCATTATTACATGACGTTAATTTTGCAACCAGAATCAAGATGGCGATCGACATTTTTCTTGAAAGTCTACAAAACACACGTTTTATAGGCCAATATAAACAAGACTTAATTGCGATATCATTGTACACCTGACCGACTGACTGATCGACTAGTTGACTGACTGACTGACTGACTGACTCACTGACTGACTCATTGACTTACTGACTGACTCATTGACTGACTGAGTGACTGAGTGACTGACTCACTGACTCACTGACTCACTGACTCACTGACTGACTCACTGACTCACTGACTGACTGACTGACTGACTGACTGACTCACTGACTGACTCATTGACTTACTGACTGACTCATTGACTGACTGAGTGACTGACTGACTGACTCACTGACTGACTGACTGACTGACTGACTGACTGACTCACTGTCTCACTGACTCACTGACTGACTGACTCACTCACTGACTGACTCGCTGACTGGCTCACTGATTCACTGACTGGCTCACTGACTCACTGGCTGACTCACTGACTCACTGACTGACTCACTGACTGACTGACTCACTGACTCACTGACTCACTGACTCACTGACTGACTGACTGACTGACTCACTGACTGACTGACTCACTGACTGACTGACTGAGAGGCTGACTGACTGACTGACTGGCTGACTGACTGACTGACTGACTGACTGACTGACTGACTGACTGACTGACTGACTGACTGACTGACTGACTGGCTGACTGGCTGACTGACTGACTGACTGACTGACTGACTGACTGACTGACTGACTGACTGACTGACTGACTGACTGACTGACTGACTGACTGACTGACTGACTGACTGACTGACTGACTGACTGACTGACTGACTGACTGACTGACTGACTGACTGACTGACTGACTGACTGACTGACTGACTGACTGACTGACTGACTGACTGACTGACTGACTGACTCACTGACTCACTGACTCACTGACTGACTCACTGACTGACTCACTGACTGAATGAATGACTGAGAGGCTGACTGACTGACTGGCTGACTCACTGACTGACTCACTGACTGAGAGGCTGACTGACTGACTGGCTGACTGACTGACTGACTGACTGGCTGACTGACTGACTCACTGACTGACTGACTGACTGACTGACTCACTGACTCACTGACCGACTGTATCAAAACAGTTATCAGGTTACAACGCCTAAATCAATACATACCGCCTAGCACCGGTGAAAAATTGAACAATTAACTTTCCCTTTTCGCTCTCTCAATAAAAATACAATGTAGGCCTATACTGATTGTAATTATTTAAAGGAAATGTTGTCCTTCATATGATGAAGAGGGTGACTAGTTCCGTGGCATACAGGCCTGTCCCGTGCCCTCAAATACTGAGGTCTGCAGAATAAATTGTCTGTTTGACCCCGACCTTCCACACGGTGTGAACCGGTCGATCGTCGTGTTTTTCTCGCTCGATAATCTTTGCGTTTCGAATCACTGGCATCAACTACACGTTCGCACCTTATGTGGACATAGTTCCCTGTGTGTAAGGAAAATCCAATAATTCAATGTGTGCAGTCATTGCAGTGCTGTGGGAAGTGCACACACAATACAATGTACAGTACAGTAGGCCTACAGGTACCATCCTTGCTCTATGCATGTACATAATGCATGGCAGGTTTTGTACAAAGGCTAGGCACACAGTGACAAGGTGTGGTATGGAGTCTACAGCACAAGAAATGGCAGTCGTTTCATCTCAAGAGAAAAAAAATAACGAAATTATGCCGCATGGATTGTGATCAATCAAAATAAGGGTCATTATGAATCGCAACATCGTACATGGGAAGCGAGTGCCTAGTGAAATGGAATGGGGAGATCGAGAGCTTCTATAAATCACGGAGAAAGGAATTCCATCATGCTAGTATGAGGGGCTTTGGGACATGGGACACTGCCAACAACTTGCTCCATCTCTATACTACATAGGTAGCTCGGAAGAGAGTACAGAACGGTGCAGGCACACGAGGGTTGAGTGCAGGGCCGGGATACCTTCATGGCTGAATCATGGAGGCAGCATAGCTAGACTATAGAGGTGGTTAAATCGTGGAGCAAGGGACAGTTCCGTGAATTGACAAACAAATGCAGGAGACACGAGGGCAGGGTTACTGCTACCATCTGTGTCCTCAGTGTACATACTGGATGGGAAAGGGGAAGGGATTCGGGTTCCAACTTCCAACTTCCATTAAGCTCACGGTCTCCTATACACCAATTAGCGTGCAGCTACTAATAATTATTAGATCTACACGATACATTATGATGATGTCTCTCCCGTCACCGACACCCCCACACCACAACAAACCATATCCCTCTTCCAACTACGCCGTGATGGCCGAACGACTGGGTGCCTGGAGTGGAGGACTCCAGGCACCGCCCACCGCCGCTATACGCAGACCCCCACCCTCTGGCGCGCATGGCCCAAGTCATGCCCGCCTGCGCCTATCAGCACGCCCCCACCAACTTACCAGAAACCGGGCGACGATCGCGGCTGTGTAAGGGTAGGTACACGGTGGCGGTCGGTGTGTTTACCCGCTCCACCCACCGTGACAGAGATCCAGCCCACCCGGAAATATCTACTTCCAGGCAGGGGTTACCGTTAAATGTTTTGGGAGGAAATTCTACACACGGTGGAACTGGAAGCGAAAGCAGTTCTCACTTCTTTCGCACTTCTCCGATAAGTCTACTCCTAGATCGCCTGTATTACTACTACTAAAGTCAACAGTTCTACCAGCAGGCAGTACGTGGTTTGATGCCTGGTTGACTTGATATATCATGCCGTACGGGTCCCCGAGCTGACACAGTAACTTTGATAGCTTATGCTTTTATGTATTTTCTTCCATACAGTATACGCTGGGGTGATTCGTGCTAACCCCCTCCCTTCTCCCACCGCGATAATCCCTTTGGAAATTATTAGTTCCCAGCGCTGTGAGGTCAAGCGTGAAGCCTGACCTCGTCTGGTCAGACTTTAAAGGGGCAAACCAGTCGGCACGCATGTAAATTATTGTTCCTTTAAAGGCTGAAACACAGATCACAACTTAACATTCCCCCGCCGCGGCAATCTCACCAGAAAGACAAACAAGTTAGTGCAATAAAGATGAATTGCGATCACACTCCGACTTTTGGAAACTGCGCATACTCAAGCAGTATCCATATCCCAGTCTCGTGACACAGTGCCCCCATGCAGAGTTTAGTACGGGTCTATAGTTGATTGTTATCTACATGATGGCCCCAAACAGTTGCCATGGTTTTAATTTTTTTACGATACCCAAGTTATAGCAACCACGCAAGCCTGCAAACGGAGTCGACACTATCTATATTCCTTAGTTTGCTCAACAACTCTGCCTTTGAGAAAGGTCCTGCTAGGATCAAAACGTCAGGCCAACTAAATTTTGAGATTTGTATTTTGGTAATTTTAGTCAGTAAGCAGTTTGCAACATTTTTTATGTCAACTTAAATATTGTGTACTCCCTTGTTATCATTATTTAAATGTGATATACAAAAATGTTGCAAACTGCTTACTGACTAAAATTACCAAAATGCAAATCTTAAAATTATTTAAATGTAATTACCATTAATTAATGTGTATAGGCTAAGTACTCAATCTCAGGGGCCTCTGAGCTTTGCTTTCTTGAGACCCCTCCAGTTAGTGTTCATCAATTAATACCTCATTTACTCATTACGTATTACTTGTTTAGAAATAACTGGAAAATAATCTGTTACTGAAATCTAGACGCCGCTGTGGCTCTGCGAGGTCGAAGGTCAAACAGATGGTGCCCTGAGTGTCCTGACCGGCCATGGCTGATGCAAGTCCGACACATGGTGCATGCCTCTTACAATATTATGCAGAGTTACTGAGCTTCGGCTGACGGGGATGCACGGGGATGATGGGGGATCATAAATATACTAATTAGACCCGTGGTCGTCTCTCAGCTCAGAACCATCATATTATGGGACGATGAAGAATAAGCACACAAAATAAATATTGGTAGTATAAGCAGCTCTGCCTCTATCTGGGAGGAGTATAGTACTTAGTAGGACAACCATGACCGCAGTGGTATGCAAATGTGTGCGTGTGTCCCGACGGAGTAAATCATAATTTTACCTCAACATGACGACTTGATGTTGCAGCCCTAGAGACAACACATTGGCCTGCAATTCTGGGCCCGCTTTTAAAAATTTTAATGGGGGAAAAACCTCCGTCAGATGCTTTGATTTGTGATCACCGTTTGATGACTATCGAGGCCGGATGTTTTTTTGCTAATGCTGGATGGTGCTTATCATTTTTACGCAGAGAACGTCGACATTTATTTCCTTACCGTTGAACACGGAATTCTGTCTCAGGTCCGTGAGCATAAAGTCGCCAGCACTTCTATCCATGCCATGAATCTGGTGGAGACTAGCGCAGGATATCTGGCTAGCGTGCTAGACTAGCTATTGGGCATTTGGTCGTGTCTTGGGGGTGCCGCATCTCAGTCCGGTATAGGGTGCATCTTTCGATCCCGATGGTGAAGAGGCGGCCTTTCCCAAATAAGGCTGCGACCGGAAATGGCTCGAGTGGATGGGGACTGGCTGCAGCCACAAGCCAGAGGTTTCCTAGATGCACGTGCTCTTTAAAGCCGCAGCCCTTCAATATTAGCATAGGTCATATCCCCAGACTCCACACTGAGCATCAGTATGACATTTCGATTCGGGCAACCAGTCTTTAACAAGGGGAAACAAAGATTGTAAGTAAACAATAATTTCCGCTTTAAAGGACGTATAATAAATAGTAGTTCAAAAGGTGAAGACCGTTAGTATTAGTATACTTTGGATCTGAAAAAGTGCAAAGCTTACAGAGGCTTGTAAATAGTACGTGTCCGGGGTTTAGACTGTCAACACGATCTGCGCGATCGAAGCGGCTGAAACTGAAAGCATGTCTCAAATGACGGTTTTTTAGCATCAAATTCGCATCCCACGGGTTTCGTTCGTGATCATTCCAGTGCCGAGTATAGTAACGTGCCTGTCAAAACAGAACTGTGATGGCCAACCTGAACGCCGACTTGCGATCGTACCTGTCCAACTCCAAGTCCAAGAACGGCGGCGGGGGCGAGAGCGGGGGCCGGGGGCTCGCTGCGCCGGGTCGGCGCACCCTGGACACGGTCACCTCGTGGTGGTCCGGCGGTAAGACGGTGGGCGATGGGGAGGAGAGCGAGAGGATGATCGAGGGAGAGGTGGGCGCCGCCGGCAAGCAGGTCGACGATGGGGAGGGCAACGGCTGGTTCTCCCAGGCACAGAAGGACCCCTTCTGCCCGTCACTCGTGAGTACTGGACGAGTAGTCCGAGTAACTTGGACCCTTACAATCGCCCTTTTAAAAAAAAAATTGAGGGGGTCAGGCGATAATACTTAATAGGGTCCAAGATTTTCATGAGGGAAACCCGACCAAACAACGATGTGTTCGACTCCATAACTACCCCGGAACGAAATCCGCAGATTTTACCCCGAAAACACCCTTGAAACCGTCCCAGGCACCCATCTTTGGATTAAGTGAGAATCACCAATTTCAGTACTGGTCATTTGTTTTACTGAGAAAGGAGAAATTTCCCCTCAGGTGATAGAGAAGATTCTCTCCCTATGGACGGGGATAGTCCGAGTAACTTGAACCCTAGTCCGAGTAACTTGGACCCGACAAGTCAACCTTTTTTATCGAAATTTGAAATTTGGAGGGTCGGGTGAATGTAGGGTCCAAGGAAACCAGTAGGCAGTAGTCCCAATCCTTCATACCACCAATCCCGACCGATATCCCCAGATTTACCACCGAAAACACCTATATCACTGTCCTACGTGCACATTTTTGAATTAAGTGAGAATCACCGATTTCAATACTGGTCATTTGTATTACCGGTACTCACGTTGGGGGGAAAAGGAGAAATTTACCCCTCAGTTGATCGAGAAGATTCTCTCCCGTCCAACGAGCCAAAAGGCGGCTGTTTGGACTTGGGAAGGGATCAAGCGCAGGGAAAGATATTAGTTTAGCCATGGAGGAGGCTTAACACCTTCAAAGTAAAATGGTGGAAAAAAGCTAAATCCACCACAATATCATTATCATGTCAACAGACCAGCTGGCGTCTATTTCACCAAACTCAATCGTAAGGCAACGAGCGATGCACAGAAACCATACAGCCTATCACAACTTACGATGGGTCATCCGTCGTAAGTTGAGTTACGATGCACCGGCTGAGTTACGATGTAAGGCTTTGTGAAATCCACTCCTGGCATTGATTTCACCAAACTCGTCGTAACTTACGATCAATCGTAAGACGATGAGCGATGCACAGAAACCATACGGTGTTTCACAACTTACGATGGGTTATCCATTGTAAGTTGAGTTACGATGCATCGTAAGGTTTTGTGAAATCCAGCTCTAAGGGCCTGACCTACAAAGTACTACTACTACTAGTACTACTAACTAGTACTTTAGTACAATAGTAGTTTATAGTTGTGGTAATCCTAATCCTCATCCTGGGTTACAGTTACCGCAACTACAGTAACTACAGCACCTGCGTAACACTCTGATGTATTTTTCTATCTCTCTCTCTCTCTCTCTCTCTCTCTCACTCTCTCTCTCTCTCTCTTTGCTCAGAGTAAACGTCAAAGGATCATGGGATTCATGTCCTGTATTCTGGCCGGCGCCTTCTGCTTTGCGCTGGCTGCCATGTACGCCCCCTTCATTGTCCTGAAGGCAAGGAAGTTTGCCCTGCTGTACACCATGGGGAGCCTCTTTACAATCAGCAGGTGGGTGGGTGGTACCTACTGACGGGGGAGGGGGTAGCGTTTTTTAGCGGTCACTGTCAAGAATTGGCTTGGTTGTTTCTGGGTTGGCTGAGGCTTGTTGCTGTGAAATTTTGTGCACTTGGTCGCACGGAGTAACTCTAACTAAATTATTTGCCAGGGGAAATCAGAGTTGAATGATGGCATGTTTATTACATTACACTAAATTAGATCAAACAAAATTAATCAAGGAAAAACTGACTGGGATCTTTTGAAAAGTGACAAAGCAAACTTTGCCGTTTTTCAATCAGATTAAATTAGATGAGATTAGGTTGAAAAAGTGGCAAAGAAAACTTTGACTGGATCGGGATTTGAATTTAAGAGGTCTGGTTTTGCATACTAGCTCTCTTACCATCTGAGCTGTCCAGCCCTTAGATGGCAGCCTTCCCAAATAGTCACCTAGTCTTTGCTGGGGTGGGGGCGCCAGTCAGAAGCAATTCAACCATTAACTGCCATATATCTCCAGGGATTATACCCACACTTACATTCACATGTAAACAACCAATTGTTGTAAACCTGGCTACAGAAGGTCAGGGATCGCACAAACGTAAAATCACAGGTGATTATTTTTTACTTTTCTTCCCCCGGCAGTTTTTCCCTCTTGTGGGGCCCTTGGTACCACCTGAAGCATCTCTTCTCCCCTGCCCGTCTTCCTTTCACGGTTGTCTACTTCACATCTATGTTCCTGACACTCTACTTCTCCCTGTGGGTAAGAATATTGCAATTTCTTTTCTGTAGGATTCAGATGGCAAAATGATACTTTGAAATTGCGAGACAAATGTTTACATGCCATCATGTGACTTATACTAGTGGTTATTTTTTTTCACCTCAGCGATGGAAATGTACAAAGAAGAATGTGAACAATATGATAGTCTTATTTCCTCATTTCCACTCCTGTTCTGCACCAAATGAGATGCAAAAATACCCACTATAAGTCACGTGATGGCATGTAAACAGTGGTCGCGCAATCGGTCTATTGTATTGGGCAAGTCGAAGGCCATCCAGAAATATCCCTGTTGGCCAGTTGAAGAAAAAAAACAGTGGGCAGAGGTTCATCACCATTTTTTTTAGGAACATGGCTAAAGTGTGAAAAATAATTACCGTACATGAGGGTTTGCCCTGCTCAACGTAATAGGCATCGAGTGCCTATTGCTTCGCCCGATGCCTGATGAAAACATTTCAGGCAGCTCGCGCGGGATTCAAACCCAGAAGTCTTAACCGCTTGACCACTGAGCTGGTCGAGGTCGTGTGGCAGATTTGAATAATGTGTAGCACACTGTAGCGGCAAGTACTGCGTTGCATCATAGATATAACATGATGTTTGCGTTGAGGAGAATGTGATTCAATGAGGGTTTTGCCCTGCTCAAAATCAAGCAGGGCAAAACTCTCCTTGACGAGAAAATCGCAAACATGTTATATCTGTGAAAAATGAAAACTGACGCCATTTTTGTTTGGGCCTGGTTGAGATGCCTGCATTTTAAAGCCCCTACACAACATTGGTAAGATCGAAAAACAGAAATGTTCACAGATTTACATGAAACTTATACAGTTTGAAGATGGTTATAGTACTAAGAAACCTCTCACTGAAATATTTCTGCCTAAAATGTTGTAATTTGGGAAAAATGAGTAAAAGAAATAGTTTACGTCTCACTGAGATCTAAACTATTTTTCGGAACAGTACGGCGTTGAATGCTGCATTTTCGCGAAACAAATGGAAGCGGTTTTCACGATTTTCTCGAGACTCGGTCGGCGGATTAAGCTGAAATTTTCACAGGTGTGCTAGTTCATGCGTATGTTGGATCAGACAACGTATGGATGCTATTCTTTGACCTCGACCAATGTTGTGTAGGGGCTTTATCTCTCTAAGCTAATCCTTGTTAAAACAGTTTGTGCATGTTGCTCTTAATATTTTTCTCTTGCAAACTCCTCAACTTTGGCCCGTTTCCCTTGTGGTTGATTTATACACAGAGACAAGCCACACTCCCCACAGCTGTCTGCGCCCTGTTCCAAGTGGTTGCTCTTTTCTGGTGAGTCCCTGTGGTCTCCTGTGCCCTGTTCATGCTTAGGGGTGTGGGGTTATGACCCCCTATAGATCTCAGCAGTGCTATTGCCCCCCAAATGTAATTCAATGAGGGTTTGCCCTACTCGACCTAATAAGTGCTCAGTGTCGGGCAAACCCTTGATGGATTACATTCTCACCGACGCAAAAATTGTATCATCTCTGCCCCTAAATTTGGCACCCAGATAGCTTATTATGTTACTCTATCTAAGTGCGAACAAAGGAAGGAAAACTGTGTGGGAACTTTTGAACAAATTTTTTAAAAAGGAACATTTTGGCTGGGCCGGGACTTGAACCAGAGACCTCTGGTTTTGTGTGCCAGCGCTCTTACCATAGATTCCTTATATGGTGGACCTCCCAAACCCCAAATAGTCAAATACCGTAGTCATTGCCTGGGTGGGGGCACCAGCCACAGTTTTCTTTGCCATTTTTCAATTTGTCATATTTTACATTTCAATAATGTGGAAATTCTTTGCCCCAAATTTGACCAACAATTTATAATGTAACATTCTGTACCGTAGGTCCTATCAACATTGGTATCAAAATCCGTGGGAAGGATGAGAGAAACAAACTCATGAAGCCATATCGAGCACAATTGCAGCAGACACAAAGTTACAGAAAGAAATATGCACTTCAGGCAGAGGGCCAATAATGCCCCCAATTCCTAGTACGAATCAGGCATCATCACACATCACACAGGCTCAGCTAATGTAAGTTGTTCACAAGGCATTCAGACGACCTGAAGCAAAACCCATAGCCACTATCTCTTCAAACATTCCTTGACCTTAAAAACAATCTCTGAACTGAAAACCAACCAAACGTTCAACAACATACAAGCTCTCTGTTGAAGAAAACACTCAGCAAATCTGTCCCCAACATCACCGACCAAATAATTGGTCTGGTTCCTCATCTCATCTCATGGACATTCTCCCTCATACAGGTACATAGTCAGCTACATACCCGGGGGCCAGACGGGACTCAAGTTCTTCTCCAAGCTGTGCAAGGCGGCCGCCAGCAAGACCATTTCCAGCGCTCTGCCGGTTTAGTTCCAAGCGAAACCCCTAGAAGAGAACAGAAAGCGGAACTTGGTGACCGGAATACGGGCAGGGATATTTGACAAAACCCTGGACCCTGATGGCTGTGAAACCAACCCCCCTCTCCCTTTGGGAAGGGCTGTGAAGGACGCCTAGGCGTGCCGTGTAGTGGGAGAGATGCATCTTAGTCTGTATGATGACGGGCTAACGTGTGACGAACCTTGTCCACGGATGAGCGGACTCTCCAAGATCCCTGGAGTGGCTGATATTGTGAAGCCTCGGAGTGGCTTTGACCAATCGGTCTGGCTAGGACTTCAGATGTATGAGATACTCTGTCTCGTGAGGAGACAATAAAGACAATGACTTTGCCATCTTATGATAACGGCATTATTTTACTCAGTACATGTAGACCTCTTCTCAAGGACAAGAAGATAATGTCTTCTAATCTCTTTGATGTTTGTATCCGGCAAATAATCGACCTTGTTCGTCCCTTGTACAACATTTCTGGAAGTTCAAATCTGTGTCAGATAGTGGAAACAGACACGACTGCCTCACACTGGTAGCTGTGTGGATTGCACCCTTTGACCATTGGTTTCTAGTGCACGTGCCTCGCAGTGCACCAGTTTGTACACACGGTGCTCCACGAGACACTGCTATACAGCGTGCAACTACGGCTGTAGCTATGATGCATATGACACTAATGAGTTGCGTGAAGATAGCCCGGTCAGGCTAATCGATGAATAATAAAAACTGAAAGGTATCGCTTAAAGAAAGTATTCATCAGACCATCACTTATTAAATCAGCAGCTATTTACAATTCACTAGCTGGCTAGATTTTAAGTGTTAAATTATTTGCCCATAGCAATAGTATCCAAATGACAAATTCAATGCATTAAATGCAACAATTTATTTGGAAAGATTTTGGTTTAATACCCTCACTGTGAAATGGTGGGAAAAAAAACCTTAAAATAATCCACAGGAGACCAATAATTATTTTGTAGAGAAAAGACACTGTGCCACAACCACTTGCCAAAACAAAAATTGAACTTGAAGTATTCCCCAAAATCATGATTTTTGGACGCGTATTTGTCAACTGGACAACGGTCAACAGCGACAGCAGGCATTGTGTACAGAACATGCACTTCACTATTCCTACAAACATTTTCATAATCGATCACACATGCGCCACAAAATCCTGACTTTTGTGAAAACTGTAGGTCATTTTTTTTCGGCAAGTGGTTGTGCCAAACCGCGGATGCTGTCTACATTACAATTGGTGGTTTAACTTGGGTTTAGGGTTTTTTTTCATAGACTGTTACAGTTAGGGTATTAAACTAAAATCTTGCCCTTTATTTTTCTATTATTCATAGAGGTTTCGCACGCAAACGGATTGTACAGTACGCATACGCATACGGTTAGTTGTCCGCACTATTCAGTGGCCACTCTGCAGTTTTGCAACTCTGGCCTATAGGTGGCGCTGTTTGCAATCCCGACGCTGTGTAAAATAAGTCTCAAATGAAGTCTATTTCCGACACCGTGCAGCTACGTTTCGATACCCAACATTGAGCGTCTTTTAAAACTAATCTTTTTTGTATTTCAAAGTCTTTTAAACTCACCAAAATGACTCGTGCATAGTCAGCGATTACTCATTTCTGATCAACACTATACATATGAAAAAAATACTCACTCGAAATTCGCATTTTTTCCTCCGCGTTTTTTCCTCACGTGTAGCGAGTGAGATATCCGTGTCGTCTGCGCGTTAGGTGAATAGTAAATAGCGTGTGACGTCACCATGATGACGTATTCGTTGCAGTAACCGCATCCGTTCGCTTGCGAAACCTCCAATTCATCCGCAACTCAGGCGGGTTCTGCTTAACACAGGTTCAGCCAACAGAAAATAATGACCTCTGTCCCTGTTTTGATCAATACGTCATTATTTATAAAGTAGACATCTGGGCCCAATTTCATAGAGGCGCTTAAGCGTGAAAATCCGCTAAGCAGAAAAAGTTTTCCTTGTGTAAGCAGTATTACTAAATTGCCCTGCGGTTTGATGTTCATTGCTTCTGACTTGTATTCCACTCTTCTTTGCTAAGCATGAAACAATAATGAAGTTTGGGTTGGCAAGGGGATCCTGTGGCTCATGACTTTTTGTGCTTAAGCCTGTTTTGGCGCTTAGGCGGTTCTATGAAATTGGCCCCTGAAGTGTTTATGTATGTATATTTGCACGTGTATATAATTTATGCAAATTGTAATTTTGTGCACACAGTGGAATGGGGGACTTTCGTGGTTTTATTATTAAGTTGTTCCTTGGTGCAATTTTGGAGGCCACAAAATGAATTTGTTTATTTTTTATGAGAGGCCTCTTTCATTGTACTTGTATATTTTCAGTTGGTTGGGGCTGTTTAATCCGATTGCGTAAACTGAAATTTTATTACTTTATTAACTGCTAATGAATTTTAAAGATACGATTAAAACCTCACATACTCTAAATAATTCCGTGGAAATGCGATAGTAAAATCAATCTAGCGGCCGTTAATATTTACCACCCATTCATTTAGGGATTTGTTTGGGTGGAGTTCGACGTGTCGTGTTCTTGACCAACTGGTGAAACTGTTTTATTCAGTGCGCATGCGCTTATAACCACCGACACCGAGGTCATCACCCAATGACCTCCGTCCCACGCGCTGACGTCACTGCTGGGACCGATCCCGGGTTTGTTGCGGCGCTGATCCGTCAGCCTCGCGGATCGGGTACGTGGTGCACGGAAGGTCGGCGGGCACATGCACACGTATCCGGTCCTTCGTCGGTCGGATCCAAGATCGGCAGCCGCGTGTTTCAAGCGAAGAGAAAGACATTTGGCGTGAATTCGTTCCTCGACGGTTAGCGGGCAAGCGGGAGCAGTTAACGCGCAAAAGTCTTCAGTAGACCGGTGGGATTTCAGGCTAGTAATGGTGAAGGAGTAAGGTTTGTGTGGACACTGTGTGAAAATATCTCCCTTGTGAGTGTGTCTGGATTTTCAGATAACATGCTCGTTACCTTTCGCATGGTGTCAACGAAATATAACCCCCGCCTTCACCACGAGAATTACGCTCAACTGTTAGAGTGGTGACGTCACAGACTGGATTACAAACTAGAGGTGCGCCTTGGCGGTCACAACCAAGAAGTGGTTGAACCTTTTATTCGACTGAGATTTCCCCTGGCAATTTTTCAGGTTGGAGTTACTCTGGGCGATGGAGTGCGCAGGTTCTCACTGCGGCATGTCAAACTGAAACGGCCGCAGCGACTCTCGCCAAAACTCACGAGACCCGAGAGGTGTCCGCGCAATGCATTGTGGTGTATTTGGTGGTTGGGGTTTTGGGTTTGGTGTTTTGGGTTTGGGGTGATTGGGGTCAACCCAATCACCAAACCCCAAACACCAAACCCCAAACCCAATCACCAGACCCCAAACCCAATCATCAAACCCCAAACCCAATCACCAAACCCCAAACCTAATCACCAAACCCCAAACCCCAAACCCAAACCTAATCACCAAATCCCAAAACCCAATCACCAAACCCCAAACCTAATCACCAAACCCCAAACCCAATCACCAAACACCAAACCCCAAACCCAATCACCAAACCCCAACCACCTAACCCCAAACACCAATCACCAATTATTAATGCCGTACATCTCCGGGGACCACGGCTTCGTTTTCATTCAGATGCCAGAAAATCCGAAACCTCTGGTTTTCCGTACCAGCGCTCTTCTTCTCATCCGAGCTATCCAGCCCTTGGAATAGTCAACCAGTCTTTACCGGAGGCTGGGGGCGCCAGTCAGAAGCAATTCTACCATTCTTCAGGGAGCACAGCCCCGCTTCCATTCAGATGCAAACGACCAATGATTGTAAACCTGGCTACAGCATTCTGCTCGGGAATCGGGGATCAGCTGATTCAAGTCATACAAGTCAATGAAAAACCTACTCATTTCTTTCCCATTTTTTAAGCAGATAGGACAGTGAAGTTGAGTGAACTCAAGAGTTCAATCAAACAACTCACATTGGCAACAGGTGTGTACCCTGAGAACTGGCTCACTTGCTTGCTTAACTCCAGCATTATTTTCTTTGCCTTACGTTTGTATAGCAGGCAAAAGTTGTCTGGTCGTTTAGTGAATGCCTTCCGAGAGAAAGAGGGAGAGATTCAATTGTAAATTTGCATAATAATGAAGCGTTGGGATGGGATTGGGCAGGGCGCTTAAAAGGCAATAGGGTTTGTAGCTCGCGACTTCGGTCCAGTCAAAACCAAAACAGGTCGGGGAAGGTATAAAACCGAATTACAGAAGCATATGTACAGTTACGTTAAATTAGCCACAAGGTTTTCCAGAGTTTTTGCTCATTTCATTGAGTTTTATCTCTGGTTTTTAATCCCGTGGGTGTATGCTCAGGTGAATTACAACAGTAAAATCTTTGATTGTACACGAACAGAAATGTGTCATTAAAATAAACTCCGAGCTCCATCTGACTACTATCGGCATGCTATTGCCCAGAAAGACGCGAATGTTTCCTGTGTATAATGATGTGTGCACTATAGAGGTCGTGGTGGAAATAGTTATAAGAGTATAATAGACTACAGTATAGGACTCGGAGGGTTGGTGGGCGCATTACACATCTTGCATGCGTATTTTGCGGATTCACAGAAAAGGTTAGGACTGTTATTCAGCCGTCCGCATACAAAAACTAATCGCTAGTTGGAGACCGTATGACAACCTGTGGTTCGAATGCAGCCAAACGAAATCGGGTCTGAAGGTACACATGCGACCGTTGTAAACCGATCTAGGCGTGCTGGCCGAATGGTGCGCCCAAATCACGTCCCCTCATTCCTGGACACATCCCATGATGTGATCGATGTTAAACCCTGGACTTCACTCTGCCTAAAAGATAACTGTATACCGCTGCGCGGTATCGGCGCCCACGGCCGTAAACAGGCTATTAACAAATAGTAGGCCTATATGTTGTTCAGCGGACGGTACAACCCCCACGCCTGCGCCTTTTCTGGTCATTTAAACCTGACACGCGTGATATCGATGACAAGGAGTCGGTGTGTGTATAGGTGAGATTTTGGGTATCAATAAATAATGGATTTTTCTATCGCAGCCCGGCCATGTGGGTGTTGTTTATCGGAGTGGATCGCAGAAGAAGAAAAAAACAACCTAGTACCAACAACATCTCAGGTTGGGCTTCTCTCAAGCTTTCAATCCTTTCTGATTCCCTCTGATCGCTTCGAGTGGGCGCCGTAATATTGCATCAGCTTCAATTTGCTGCGTGCGCGTAGATTTAGCATGTACTGTACATGCGCCCGCAAAGGGTACATACTGCGCGTTTGCATTGCAAGGCGGTGAAGTTCCTCTCGGTCTCTGAACAATCGGCTTGATTTTTTGTACTGGACGGCGTGTCACGCGATTTTTTTTAAGGTGATATACAAAAATGTTGCAAACTGCTTACTGACTAAAATTACCAAAATGTAAATCTTAAAATTTAGTGGGCCTGACGTTTCGATCCTAGCAGGACCTTTCTCAAAGGCAGAGTGACAAGGACAAAACAGATACATGTACACGAAGGAAGGGGGGAGAGAGTGAATAGGACACGGATGAGAAACAAAGAACAAAGAGTGAAGCTGGTAGGGAGAGATCAAAGGGAAGGGCAAGGAGTAGGGTAGGGAGCAGTGAGAAGAGGGAGGAAGATCAAAGAGAAGGGCAAGGAGTAGGGTAGGGGTTAGTGAGAAGAGGGGGAAAGATCAAAGAGAAGGGCAAGGAGTAGGGTAGGGATTAGTGAGAAGAGGGGGAAAGATCAAAGAGAGAAGTGTGAAGGACTGAACACAAAAGAAGGATTATCAGAAAGCTGCACGGTGTTAGTCATTACCCTCCAGGATGTTGAGACCATGTGGTTGAATAGTCCGAAGACGCTTCATCCACATTTTCTCACGGCTAAGACGGACAGCATTACTACGGTGACCAAGTGATTCTATGCCCAGTACACTCATATCTGATATCGAATGATCAGGGAGATTGAAGTGATACCCAACATGGGTGTCCATTTTACCGGTTTTGATAGTAGACCTATGGCCATAGATCCGTTTTTTGAGGGTGTTTTTGGTCTCGCCAACATACTGAATATTAGAAACTCTACAAGAGATGAGGTATATGATGTTGGAGGTAGTGCACGTGATACAGCCATAGGTCGTGTGGGTAGTTCCAGAAGAATGTCCATTGAAAGAGTCTATTTCCATGACGTGTCTTGCAAACAATGCATTTCGAGGTACACTTAAATGTACACTTAAATGTACCAAATTTAGTTGGAGGTGAAGAGTCCAAAGGGGAAAATATTTATTTCATTTTATTTTGTCTCGAAAGGAGAACCAGTCGTTTGTTCGCACGCCGGGCCGGGACGGAAAAAAGACAAGAATTTAACCTACGTTTGGCATTTGACGAATTCCGCCCACTAAAATGTCTTGCACAATCAGAGCCACGTAAGCTACACCCAACCGATTCCAAGCAGGCCGACCACTATAGAACGACCTGAAATAGTCACGCTAAACAAAGTCAGGGTGAACGGCGGCAGACAGTGAGAGGAATGAGGAAATATGATACGGATGGCGAGGATTTGGCAACGGAGGGAAGTCATCGGGTACACGAGGGAAAGGCGATCAAAGGCAAAGGCGAACCATGGGGGAATCCCGGTCCAAAGGAGGAGGGGGGTGAACGCTCAAAGGAGGGACGGTGTAGGTAAACAGTGGAATAATGCATGGAGTTGATCAGTCCCCGCATGGGTCTCCAGGATCAATGGATTGGACGGCTCAAGCCTAAACCTAAAAGGCCGCTTCAGTCGCGGCTCAACCCTACAGACGTGGACGGCATCAGCTGGTTTCTCATCAGAAGACGGCAACGCGTTCTGGTATATCTATAGAGAGGCGAGGCAGGGCTTTCTCGGCAGGGCGACAATCGGCCGACCGCAAAGTGCAGTCGGGTTTTTGTTTGGTGTCCGAAGCTCCTTTAAGCCGAGGATCTGGTGTCGATTTATTTTCATAGGGGGTGGGGATGGAGGCACGTCCACTGTCCTGCGTATTATGAAGCCGCATTAACTTTCGCCTCAAGTTCAGTGGAAGCTTGACCCAAATTAAATCGGGGGTTGCACCCGGCACTACACAGAATTGAATCCCAAAAGCAGCACAATGTTCACACCCCCAGCGTAATTCAAGAACGAAGCACCCTTATTCCTGATGAGAACGACCAGAGATATACAGAACTAACAGCCTTAAGGCTTTGCATGATATGGGTGAAGCAATATAGGAGGGTTTGCGATGGCATCGTGTATAAGGTCTCTTAAAGAAGAGGTGTCAGTGGTTCTGAAAAGAACCTGAGTGATAACTCGACGTTCCGGCCAGTATGCTCTGACCGTCATCATTCCAACAGCTTTTTCGATCCTGACAGGACCATTTCTAAAGATGTTTTTATTTATCTTAAAATTTAGTGGGCCTGACGTTTCGATCCTCAAAGGCAGAGTGACAAGGACAAAACAGATACATCTACACGAAGGAAGGGGGAAGAGAGTGAATAGGACACGGATGAGAAACAAAGGACAAAGAGTAAAGCTGGTAGGGAGAGACCAAAGGGAAGGGCAAGGAGTAGGGTAGGGTTTAGTGAGAAAAGGGGGAAAGATCAAAGAGAGAAGTGTGGAGGAGTGAACACAAACGAAGGATTATCAGAAAGCTGCATGGTCTTAGTCATTACCCTCCTGGATGTTTTTATTTAGGAGGACACCGCTTTCCCACCTCAGAAGTTCCACGTTTTGACACTGAACCCAATAACGCGACTTGAGCAGCACATGTTCTCCCATGGATGGTGAGAAAAATGCCGGTGCAAATTGCAAAGTTTGCGGCGAAACCGTGTGGGCCTCACACGTCTCTCCTGAGATGGAGTGTGGCTCTGAAAAGAGCCGGTATGAGTTACGGGCTCTCTTCAGAGCCACACTCCGTCTCTAACTGAGAGATGTGTTTACGTGGTGTCACCGCAACCCTTCCACTTGGTACTTCCACGATGCTGATGCATAGACCCGCGTTCGCTGTTATACGTATAGGATCGCGTTGTTATTCACCTTCCCATACATTTGGGGATGGCAGAAGTCATCCCTGGTGTATCTTATTGCTACCACTCTTAGTTTGGCGTTTGTCCCAAACACTCTATAACTTGCGACCTGCCTTAGTAACGACATGGAGCACTCGGGCTTGTATCATATACCTCCCGCCCACATCCCGCACGGGTGCCTACGATCGAGTCGTTCGCTTCAATCTACTCGCAAATACAATCCTTGCCCGGAGGAACTCTACAGCACAGCCTCGCTGGAACGTCACCACCGCGGGATATAAAGCATCGGCCAATTGTAGCTCTACCGTCACCCCCGCTTCCTTCGGTCCCCCGTGGTACGGCCGGCCGGATCGGGCTGCCGGATGACGCTCGCCGGCCGATGTTGCCGGCAGCGATTCCGTGTTCGTCCTTCGACCGCCGAGCGATCCACTCGTCTCTCCTCTCAGCCGGAATGCTGACGACCGCCCTCAGGGAGAAGACAACGAGACTTCTTCTTTAATCCCTTTGTCCTCCATTCCAGCCCATCCGGGCAGCGTCACCGGACGCATTAAACTTTCATGACGGAGGATCGCTTCTTATTTTTGTGTTTGCTGAAAGCGCAGTGAATAGGCCTACGCGCAAAAAAAAATAGATTATAAGATCAGAGTCATTGTGCCGGACGAGAGAGGGAGTGTCCGTCCGGACAGTAGACCCAGACCGGCGAGTTACTCGCAGTATAGGACACGTTACGAGTCTACCGGACTGATGCTAGCAGCTTTATAAGACTTGATTAGAAAATGGTCTCCTCGCTCATTGTAGGTATATCACTCTGTGCATAGTTCCTTGCCCTATATGCTCTGCGGTAGTGTATCCGCAGCGACCCTCATGGGAAATATCTCCATTTGAAATAGAGGGTAATTGCGTTCTTGAAGACGTGCGCAGGGAAATAGGGGTTCTAGTGAACTGACTCGTTCATGCAGAGACGGGCGGGGAAAGTTGGTAACCAGGGGAGCATTACCCAAACTAGTCTTAGATTCAGGCTCCGGATTCGTCTCAAGTGAAAGACGTGAAAACGCGGGAAGCCGTTGGCTCCAGTTCCGAAGACAATACCCCGATTTGAAACACAGACTCCCAAGTTTCAAGTTCAACGAAGAACACCCGAACGTTGGTGTCAGCTGTTGAACAGCAGAGACGAAGCTGGATCCGTAGCCTATAGCCTGGAGTCGATGGGTCTGGCTCCCGCCCCATCATGGCGGTGAGCTGCTCCCCTTTGTAATTGTATGGTCTGCGAGGTGCACAAGAGGATTTCACTGTTTTCTCTGATCTTCTGGGTCGCCAGAGTCGGTAAAGTGGCTCTGAAAAGGCAATTTGCTGGGGAGATCGATTGCCTCGGTATACGTAGGAGTGCGGAACGGGAGCAGTTGGTACAAGAGGTTGCAGCAAGTTCCTCTCATCTCTTGGCTGGCCTCTTGAAGGAACAAGAGTCTCTCCGATTCTTCCCTCTACCGGCTTCGTAGCCTCCTTGTAACGCCGCTACAGAGTTTTATGACTGAGTATTAGTTCGGTAAACAAAGTATCTTCGAGGACCAGACATTCCGAGCTCATCAGAAGTAAGAGGTAGAAGACCTCAAAGAAGATCTAGCCATAAACTGCGAATATAATTATCATGACTGGCTTACATGAGGTCATTCTAATAAGCATTTCTATAGATATTGCATCACTCAAAGATAATTATTTTTCTTAATTGGGAAAAGAAAATGCCAAAAAAAGTCATCTATTGACGGCTGCATGCGCTCGTTCCTATAAGAGTAGCACGCCATTTACAAGGTTTAGACCTCGAGCAATTTCTCAGACTTTTGCGGGATCTCGCGATGGAGAGGTACCGGTCTTCAGCCGTGGATGCTCAATTCTACCAAATTTGAGTGGGTGGCGTTTGGGGGCGCGTATAAGCTTGGGGGACCGACGCGGCGTGACCGCGGGTTAAACGCGCCACTAACCTCCCATCAAAGCGAGTCGAGCCGCGGCAACTTCGTGCCGGATCTTCCTTGTCCTTTCCCTCGGCCCGACTTGCCTCCGCGGAAGCAATCGAATCAGGGCTCGCCGAGTCATCGGTAGTTTTGTTTTCCCATCAAGCAAAACAAGATAGCGCATTATAGCCGTGCCTGGCACGCACGCGGTGCGGTGCGGTGCGGGCGAGCACGTGCCTCGTGCAGCCCCGGCTTTGCCTATTGTGTTAGCTAAGGTTGGCGGGCGATATTCTTGGTGCCGTGATTTCACCACCATCAACGGGCAAGGTCGCATCCCCAGCTCTGGCCGATGACGAGGATCCTTCCCCTTCACCGTGTTCCCGTTGCCAGCCACGGGCCACTGGGTGCATTCACGGAGGGGAACGGGACAAACTTTGATGAGAGTGGTGGGGAAGAAACCCATCTGATGCTGGTAGAAGGTCATGGGGTTGTTTATTGGGAGGGCTATCTGCATTCTACGGGGGAAGTTCAAACACCCATCGTAACCCGAACACCCACCCCCTTTTTACCCAGGGGGCCGCACCCCTGTCCAACCCATCGTAACCCAAGCACCCACTCCCTTTTTACCCAAGGGGCCGCACCCCTATCCAACCCATCGTAACCCAAACACCCACCCCCTTTTTACCCAAGGGGCCGCACCCCTATCCAACCCATCGTAACCCAAACACCCACCCCCTTTTTACCCAAGGGGCCGCACCCCTATCCAACCCATCGTAACCCAAACACCCACCCCCTTTTTACCCAGGGGGCCGCACCCCTGTCCAACCCATCGTAACCCAAACACCCACTCCCTTTTTACCCAGGGGGCCGCACCCCTGTCCAACCCATCGTAACCCAAACACCCACCCCCTTTTTACCCAAGGGGCCGCACCCCTGTCCAACCCATCGTAACCCAAACACCCACTCCCTTTTTACCCAAGGGGCCGCACCCCTATCCAACCCATCGTAACCCAAGCACCCACTCCCTTTTTACCCAAGGGGCCGCACCCCTATCCAACCCATCGTAGCCCAAACACCCACCCCCGTTTTACCCAGGGGGCCGCACCCCTGTCGTCATCGCAAGTCCAATCCTCTCGATTCCGTGGACTCAGCATTCGGCTGTATAGGTCATGGCGTTATTTCGTGGCCGTAAACAAGACGGGAGGCTGACCCTAATTGGGAGATAGTGCTCGGGAACACGGGTTCTCTTGGGCACGTGCCGTTGCCCAGTCGGCCTTGGAGCTGCGTGTGCACAGCGGATGCACTCCCATTTAATCAGCATCTCATATACACGACAATTACCATTCAGGTACGTCAGCAAATGATTGTCTCATAGAAAGAAAAAGCGAAGGAAGAAAGGGAAAATGTCACCTAGGGTCGTGGCGATACGCCGCTTAATTCGTTCCCCCTCCCTTCCTCCCTAGCTCTCTCTCTCCCTCCCTGTCTATCCCTCCCTGTCTCCCCCTGTTTAGCCCCCCCTCTCTCTCCCTCCCTGTCTCTCCCTCCCTGTCTCCCCCTGCCCCCCCCCCCCCCCCGCTCGGTCACTCTCTCTCTTTCTCTAAATATATTCCATAATGTCCCGCCTACACAAACTCGCCCGTGATGTAATTCTAGCGGCGAAAAAAAAAAGGTTTAAAAAGAAGGGATCTGGCCGTAGCGGGTAGTTCAGTTATGCGACACTTGTGGGTGCGGACGACTCGCCGGGACTACAGATGACAAACTGCGGGTAAGCGATCGCTATTAGAGCTCGTAGCGGTTGGAAGCATTGCGCCTCAGTGCAGGTATGCGCGACGGCACGCATTAGTGCGGATGCGGAAGGCGAGGTTAGTTCCTTTCGCAAGCATTATTGGCAATCTATACTGCTCACACTCACACGCCAATCGCCCGCAAACATGCTGTAGACGTTTAGATTGCCGGTGGCGAATTGGTGCCCCCCATTGTGGGTTTTGACTGTGGAGAATAGTTCGATACTTCTTTCAACAGACTGCGCTGTTGAGTTTGAAGCTGCATCCTTTTACAGTTTCTTGTGTATGCTATAGCCTTAAAGGCAACATTGGTAATGGTCAAACGATTGCCACAGTTTGTGTGTTAAAGCAGTACACATTCCAAAAAAGCAATACTGCGAAGGTTTCAGCTCAAAATGGTAATCTGAGAAAGTAGAAAAATGCCAAAAACCGTCACGGTTTACGCACCAGCTTGCAGTGTAAGAAATAGTTTATTACTCGCGAGTAATAAACTATTTTGTCGATGTTTGAGTGGAGATTTCTCGAGATTTACAGCATCCCAGACCGTAAGATTTCAACAAGAGGATTCTATCATGACCATCTACAAACTGTGATCAATTAGAAGGAAATCTGTGGACATCGATGGTTTCCGATCTTCCCAATGCTGTATTGGGCCTTTAAATCGTGAGTCTGCGTAAGCAAATGTCGATAGGCGTTCGCTGCGTGATGAACTTGTCTTTGAGTGTTTGTGATTTGGAATCTTGTTCATTGAACAATATTCCTATACGCCTACTTTATTCCGATGGCACAGGTGTCAATGGTGGATTGTGGCTACTACGCATACGGGCCTATGCTATTCACTCAACCCGGTAATGTCTCCTCTGTGAGGACGAAAATGTCGTCGGGAAGTGATTTCGACCGTGAAAAGATGTGCATTTAGGACGGTATCGAATGAATGTTTGTGTGGTAAACGTAAATGTCGAGGTCTACATGTCTTAATGGCTGTGTATATATGAATCCCCTAAATCTGCTACGGTTTAACGGGGCCGTGGGGGAGGGGGTTACACGCTCACAACAGCATCGGTGCCAGAAAGCCAGGCTTCCGCGCTTGCGCAGTTCAACAAGTCGTGATATTTTTAGACCGACTGAAGTTGCTGCACTCGCTGCACGCGAAACAAAACCGGTGCGAGTTACGAACAATCCACGCTTTGAAAATGTCTAGAAATGAACCACGGGATTGGTATGAGGGCCTTAAGACTTGACATTTGGCATTAAGATTTGCAAAGGTCGAATGGGATGACAAACTGTATAGATTATACCCGAGACCTTCGTTGACGTGAAGCCTTACATCATACAGTATCTTGCACACTGACGTGCGTGGTGTGTTTGACGTAAATGATATTTTTTGTTGGTAATGTACAACCGAAACTATTGAATCAAATGATAAATTTTGGGAAAAGCACACGATAAATTGGTACGAGATTTGAAATACAAGATGATTTTTTTGGTACAGGCTATTGATTTGGCACAAGATGATAATATTTCGCTCGATGATAATTTGGTATAATAATTTACAATTGCATTACAATTTGTTGCGAAATAGTAATTTGGCACAGTATATGATAACCTAATACCGGTTGCATGATTGCGCGGAACAATAATGTGACACAAGATGGTAATTTGGAAACAGGGAAACATTTGGTGCATCCGATGTTCGTTCGATACAAGTTGATAATACTGGGTACATGGTTTGAGACGATCATTTATCACAAGATGACATTTTAGCAGAGACTGACACTATGGAACAGGGTGACGATTGGGCGCGAGATGTGCAGGCCCTTGGAGAGGGGGACGGGGGGGGGCTTGCTGGAAATTGGATCCTGCTCGATCGTTCCTTGATCCCAAGCGCATTTGTAATGTGTGAGATGAGGTATCCTTTTCATAGCAGTGGTGTGCTTTGTCGCTGTGCTAGAGGAGCGAGGTAGCGGAGGTTTGTGTCTTACCCCTCCCGCATCCCCATCCCCATCCCCCATTCCTCATCCCCATCCCCCATCCCCCATCCCCATCTCCATCCCAACCCCCATCCCCATCCCCATCCCAATCCCAATCCCAATCCCCATCCCCATCCCCATCCCCATCCCCATCCCCATCCCCATCCCCCACTCCATCCCCATCCCCATCCCCATCCCCATCCCCATCCCCATCCCCATCCCCATCCCCATCCCCATCCCCATCCCCATCCCCATCCCCATCCCCATCCCCATCCCCACCCCCATCCCCATCCCCATCCCCATCCCCATCCCCATCCCCATCCCCATCCCCATCCCCCACTCCATCCCCATCCCCATCCCCATCCCCATCCCCATCCCCATCCCCATCCCCATCCCCATCCCCATCCCCATCCCCATCCCCATCCCCATCCCCATCCCCATCCCCATCCCCATCCCCATCCCCATCCCCATCCCCATCCCCCACTCCATCCCCATCCCCATCCCCATCCCCATCCCCATCCCCATCCCCATCCCCATCCCCATCCCCATCCCCATCCCCATCCCCATCCCCATCCCCATCCCCATCCCCATCCCCATCCCCATCCCCATCCCCATCCCCATCCCCATCCCCATCCCCATCCCCATCCTCCCCCGCTTGTTTGCCCGGCAAAGCCAGTGCCAATAGACAGTCCCCACGTGAAGGTTGTTACAGATTTCTGGATTAGATCGGTAGCAGCGAGCCAGCTCGTCCTATTCCCCAGCCCCCAGTACAATGAAAAGAGACGCATACAACCACCTACCCATCCTCACTCCCACCCAACCACCCACGCACAATAAGACGACGGTAAGATCTTTTTTTCCAAAGAGGCTGACGACTTTAAATAGAGCTAGCACCCGACTACATCCAATTCAGATGCGGAGGCTTCAATCCGCGGGAGGGTCACAAAAATCGCCTCCCGTTTTGGCCTTCTCTTGTCCTCCACTTCCTCTCCCCGACCATCACTGACTGGGATTTCCTCAAAAAGTCAACGTCAACCATTTTCCCGCTTCGCTTGAGCCGTGCCGTAGCGTCTGAGCTGTTGCGAATCCGAATGCTGATAGCGAGTTCCTTAAAAAAAGGACTGGGTGAGTGTTAATTTGACGTGACGCATTGACTCACTGCCAAGCTGGGTTGAGGCATGGTTATTCCAACAGTTCAAATGTTTGTGCATAGGACCTAGACCTACTTTAGGGCAGAATCCTGGAGAGAGGTCGTGCGAGGATCCAAATGTCGGACCATCGATCACTCTGAAGATTTGCACGTTGATCGTTGCAGTCCATGAGCAGTTTTGCACCATTTCTTAACATGACACGTTGCTTCTAGTCCAATTTGAATCTCTGAGTTGATTCATTCGTCGTTTTGTGGACTTGCTACAACGAAACCTTTCTGATCAATTCTGACCCATTCTGACCCTGTTTATTCCACATCATGTACGGTACGCAATGAGCGTCCTTCTGTTGTAGGAAATGTATACGAGACAGGGGCGCATATCTCCCGTGGAAATCAGCTCTAAGTGCGCTAGTAATTAAGATGCAAAAATGTTGAAAATTCCTTATACACTGAATAAAATCCTAGGATCCTTTGAGAAAGGTCCTGCTAGGATCCTTTGAGAAAGGTCCTGCTAGGATCCTTTGAGAAAGGTCCTGCTAGGATCCTTTGAGAAAGGTCCTGCTAGGATCCTTTGAGAAAGGTCCTGCTAGGATCCTTTGAGAAAGGTCCTGCTAGGATCCTTTGAGAAAGGTCCCGCTATAGGATCCTCTGAGAAAGTTCCTGCTTGGATCCTTTGAGAAAGGTCCTGATAGGATCCTTTGAGAAAGGTCCTGATAGGATCCTTTGAGAAAGGTCCTGCTACGATCCTTTGAGAAAGGTCCTGCTACGATCCTTTGAGAAAGGTCCTGCTAGGATCCTTTGAGAAAGGTCCTGCTAGGATCCTCTGAGAAAGTTCCTGCTTGGATCCTTTGAGAAAGGTCCGGCTAGAATCGAAACGTCAGGCCCTCCTAATTTTGGATAGACAAAATATAGTGGCGTGGTCCCCTCCAAGCTTGTCACTTGCCACACATGTAGTGACAAGAACCTTACACTGACTGACAAAATGGCTCCATCAAGTTTGCTCAGTGTGCTTTATACTCTCAATGACATCCACAGGTAGCATCTGACGAAGACAATGAGGATGGTTTCGCCCTTGTCTTCTTCTTCTTCTTCTTCATCATCATCTTCCTCCACCGCGTCTCCACCTTCCTCCCCCTGCTCGTTGCCATGTCGCCGATTTCCACTCCTGCTGGTGCTCTGGTGCTCCCTGGCGCTGGCCAGTCCCACCCGGGGCGGCGTCCCTTACAGAAGGCCCAGTCTCTACCGGAGCAGCTCCGTGCCCGTGCCCCGCCCGTTGCCGGCGGCGGCCCGCCCCTACCGGCCGGCAGCGGCCGGGTCGGGGCCGGCCGGCGCGGGCCGGCCGCCGCATTCGCCCCTGGCTCTTCTCGCCGGCCGTGGGAGGAGCGAGCGGCCGGCGGAGACGGCGAGGCGGGAGCTGGCCAGCCGTCTGCTGAGGAGTGAGGAGGTGGCCGGAGAGAGACAGGGGATCCCAGAGGCGATCGACCAGTGGGTAAGTCCAATCCACCGTCCCCCAGAGAGATCGCTTGGGCCATTTTGGCGAAAGAAATAGCTTCTTAGGGCTGTTCTGTGGCAACCGCAAAACAATTTAGCTCATTGCAAGAGTGTCTCAGTATGACCAAGTGTTGAGCAGAAAATGTTAACAAAAGTGTTGCAAACTACTGACTGACGTTAGTGACTGAAAAGATAATGTGTGTGGCTCTTGTCAGAGCCACACGTTACTCCTCTGAAGAACTGTAACACATCTCGTAAGAGATGTGTTACATGGCGAACTACCACTTGGTACTTTCATCGTGTAAACCTTCAAGTCTTATCTGTAATGAAAATTTATCTATAGCAATGTTGACGTTTTGATTCTTAGCAGGACCTCTCTCTCCCTCCCCATCCCCCTCCCCCCTCTCTTTCTCTCTCTCTCTCTCTCTCTCTCTCTCTCTCCCTCCCTCCCTCCCTCTCCCCCTTCCCCTCTCCCCTCTATCTCTCTATCCCTCCCCTCTCCCCCTTCGTCTTCCTCTCTCTCTCTCCCTCTCTCTCTCTCTCTCTCTCCCTCTCTCCCTATCTCTTTGAGAAAGGTCCTGCAAGAATCGAATCGTCAACCCTCTACGTTTTTTTGTGCTAGCAAAGTAATCATTGCCTCTTTCCCAGCATCCATTCGTTGTGATTGATGTTTTGTGTGGATTGTTTTTTTCCCAGGCGAGTGGAGCCACCCTCCGAAAAACCGACAACCGGGTGTACAGGGCATCGACGTACGGCGCGGCGCTGCTGAACAACCGCGCGGTGGAGCGGTCGGACCTGGCCTTCGGGACGGGCCTGCCCCGGCCAGCGGCTCCCACGCAGTCGGTGGCATCCCCAGCCCGGCGTCCCGAGAAGCTCGGCCGCTGGGCGATGCCCCCGTTCCGCCCCCCACCGTCCAGCCCTCTCCTGCCCAGCCTGTTCCACCCTCCGGCGACCGGCAACGTCTCGGCCGGACCTTACCCCGGACCGCCCGGGGTCGCCTACGCAGCTGCTCCGCCCGACAAGGTTGGTGGATCAGCTATAGATTGAGAGCTTTTGCGTCCCGTCATGAATTCACATGTACGACGAAACAGACTCGTGGCAAACGAGTTTCACTGATTGCTATCCCCACCATGGATACCCCGTAATCACTCGAGCATAATTCCTTAATTATAAGGAATAACTCGGTCGCAAGTTGATCGTACACTTGCTGTGATGTACGGTACACAATAAGTGGTTGGGTACACTGTACAAATGGTGCTCACGTCATGCACATGGATGAAGTATGTTGCACATGGTGCACGATGAAGTATGAGGCACATGGTGCACGATACATGCGCACGAGGTGATGCCCACTTTCACTCCATGTGCTTGAGGTACAGTAAAATAGGAAGATGTTCTTGTACATGAAGCGCTTCATGCAACTCATCCGACTTTTGCTCAAGTGATTACAATGTCACTTGTGCTTGAGCTACAGTATTTCATGTGCATGAAGTACAGTAGGTGCCTCAAGTGTTCATGATTCTGGGACAAATATGAGCTATTGCAGAAGTGCATGAGGTACAGTTCGATTTTACAGTGTAGTATTCGTCTGGTAGGGATTAACCTGAATTTCTTTGACATTGGGACCGACTTCGGCCAACACAGAGGGCTATGTCTGCACCGCTGATTTGATGCCAAAGATGTTCAAATGTCATCTTCACCTTGTAGATTAAGCAGTTGAATGAGTTTTAGATTGTTTTTAGTGAATGGAAATCTGTATAAGAAGATGCTTTAACTGAAACTATCCAAAGTCTGTCCTAAAGTGAGGTGTGATTCCGTATTTTTTTTTTTATTTCAGGGCAGCTTTGAGTTTGTGGGCGGCCAGGGTTTGTCTCTGCCCAACACCGGGGCCGTCCCCGCCTCGTCCCGGGACAAGCGAGTCAGGACAAGGGTCGACCTGCCCTTCCCCTCCTGGCTGCGTCCCAGCGCCACTACGGCCGCCGGCGTCTTCGGGGGCCCGGGCCAGCGGCGCGTGGGCGGCGACCGGCGGCAGATCTTCGACCCGATGCCGCCCTTCCGGCCGCCGCCCTCGGGCTCCGTCCTGCCCGACCTCTTCTCCCAGGAGCCCGAGGGCATGGGCGGGCTCGGGGGCGATTCTCCCGGCGGGTTCGGGGGCGGCGGCGGTCCTCCGGGCGGTTTTGGCGGTGGTCCACCGGGCGGGCTCGGCGGCGGTCAGCCGGGCGGTCTCGGGGGCGGTCAGCCGGGCGGTCTCGGGGGCGGTCCACCGAGCGGTCCATCGGGCGGTCCATCGGGCGGTCCATCGGGCGGGCTCGGCGGCGGTCCACCGGGCGGGCTCGGCGGCGGTCTATCGGGCGGGCTCGGCGGCGGTCCATCGGGCGGTCCATCGGGCGGTCCATCGGGCGGGCTCGGCGGCGGTCTATCGGGCGGGCTCGGCGGCGGTCCATCGGGCGGGCTCGGGGGCGGCGGCGTCCCTCCGGGCGTCATCGTGGGGCAGCGACCCACGCGGCCCTCGTCCACCGCCGCCGCCGTGGGCAGCTCGGTCCTCGACCCACGGGCCAGCGATCGAGCGATCCCCGACGGCTCGGTGCCGCGGGGAGAGGCCAGCGACCGGCCGCCGGCATCGGCGTACCCAGACCCCGGACTCCAGCCCGGTGCCGGCTCGGCATTGGCGGGGCTGAACAGACAGACGCCCGGCCTGGTCAGCAGTCCGCCGTACGGTAGCCCCTCGCCCTTCGGAGACACCACGCCCTCCATGCCACCGACCGGATCGTCAGAGGACTCCGAAATGCCCGGATTCAGGCTAGGACCCTTCGACACGGTAAGTGACTGCAGAGGAGCCTAGCGTTAGCTATAGGACTCAAGCTTACGGCTACGACTTTGTCTAGGACTGTTACCAGTAGTATAGACACCAGCACATACACAGGTAGCCACAATATACAACAGCCGTAGCCTTCTTGTCTTTTTAACTTCGTAACTCCAACAGCTCTAAATATAATGAGATTGGAAGCAGTATTCCTGTCACATTTGATTGTCTAATTGTAGGAAAGCAATGCATTGGGTATGCTGCCACATTCACCAAATCAATGACCAAAAAATGAACAAGTCGACAGACCAACCAAACATCCAACCAACCAACGAACCAACAAACAACCTACCGGTAACTAAACAGCCAACTTGCCGACCAACCCACCTACAATCTGGCTGATCGACAAATCAAACATCCATTACTTTACACAAGATGGGAGACTTATTTTGGGAGAGGTGATTTTCACAAAACTTTCCTGTCCAGTGTCCCCCCACAGCTCTCCTCTAAATTCTTGCCGGTTATCAATAACGAAAGCTGTTCGACGAATGAACAGCCAAGCCGACCATTGCAAGCGACCGATCGGCCTACTGTTCAGGCAAAACGGCGGGCAACACACGGAAGCGACCTCTAACGGCACCAACATGAAAGCAAAAAATCAACACGGTTCTGCGCTTCGCAATTCACTGAACGTCAAATCCCGTTCACCGCCTGCGTTATGTCATTGTTATCCGTCCGGCCAAGGCGGATTAAAAGCAATACGTCGATGGCAAGCCCTTCTCTCCAGACGGCGGTCTTAATCCTACCCAATTCCTCAATGCCATTTTTCACAGGGGGAAAAAAAAGGCCACAGCTCAATCCGCACTTAGATTTAGAAGACAAACCGTGGACGGTACTCTGTCAAAACAGCTCGGCCGTGCTTGACAGGCAAGCGTGGGAGTGACCCGTATCGGGCCGAACTCATTGTCCGGCCGGCGCAATTTAAGAAGGGAGATGATTTTCCTTCTAAATCTCCCGGTGTTTTTTTTGTTTGCTCTTTCCACTCGGTTGAAGCAAAATCAGACCCTTCTCTTGGGGATGTTTTCTCCAAGGCATTACGGACTCAGTCCCGAGCAAAATCTCCCTTCAGGCGGGGAGGGGGGGAGGGGGTCTTACGAAATCGAAATTTGTATTTTTTTTGAGTTTTTGAATGCGTGAATAGGACACTCTCCCCCGAGGCCGCTTATTGGCCGAAGTTGGACGACGGAGGATGCCGGAGCGTCCCACGGGGAAATCTCGGAAGGATTCCCGCTCGGCGTAATCCGTTTGTAGACCGGCGCATCAACATGTGCCGCGTTCGCCTGCTCTTCCGTCGGCCCATAGGCCCTTTATACGAATCTATGGATCAGGCTCGGGCAAAGTCTATAGTTGACTATTATTTTGGGAAGGCCACCATCTAAGAGCTGGATAGCTCAGATGGTAAGAGCACTGACACACAAACCAGAGGTCACGGGTTCAGGTCCCTATCCTGTCGAAGTTTTCTTTACCGTTTTACAAAAGTTACTATTAAGTTCCCAGTCGGGTTTTTGCTGGTTTTGATTTCATTTTGTATGTAAACTCTAGAGACAAATAATTCAAAACAGGCGGTTGCTGAGGTAAGTCACCAGCTCAAGACGATCTAGGAAAGGGCAGAGCACATGGCGAGGCAGAGATATAGCTCAGTGTATCCTCCTTCGGGGCTCGCTCGGCTTTTACCCTCCTGCCTTTCCTCTTCTCTCCTCCTCTCTTCTGTCGGTCCGGCAGCACGACGTCCTGGTGACGGTGGAGTCGCGCCATCTCCGCCTGGCCTACAGCGTCTTCGCCCCGCCCTACTTCACCTTCGAGGGCCTGCTGTCCCATCTGTCCACCTACCTGGCGCCCGGACTCTGTCTGGACCTGGCTCTGACAAGGCGGGACGAGCAGTGCGAGATCGTCAGCCACCTGGCCGCCCTCAAGACGGACCGACTCCAGATATGGACCATCGAGATCACCAACGACCAAGGACAGGTAGGCGAGATCCCCGGCTGGACAAGATGCTGGTACTGGTTGGCTGACACTTTGTCAACCACCTACTCCTCCTCCTCCACCCTCACTTCCTTCCTTCCGCCTCCTACTCCTGCTTCTGCTCTTGCTTCTCCTCTTCCTCTTCCTCCTCCTCCTCCTCCTCCTCCTCCTCCTCCTCCTCCTCCCCTTCCCCTTCCTCCTCCTCCTCCTCCCCTCATCCATCTCCTCCTCCTCCTCTTCCCCTCTTCCCTCTCCTCCTCCTCCCTCTTCTCGGCTCCCTCTCCTCCTCTTCCTTCTCCTCATCTTCTTCTTTTCCTTCCTCCTCCTTCTCCCCTCCTCCATCTCCTCCCCTTCCTCCTCCTCCTCCTCCCCTCCTCCATCTCCTCCTTCTCCTCCCCCCTTCCTCCTCCTCCTCCCCTCCTCCATCTCCTCCTCTTCCCTCTCTTCCCTCTCCTCCTCCTCCCTCTTCTCAGCTCCATCTCCTCCTCTTCCTTCTCCTCATCCTCTTCTTCTTCTCCTTCCTCCTCCTCCTCCTCCCCTCCTGCATCCCCTCCTCCTGCTCTTCCCCCTCTTCCCTTTCCTCCTCCTCTCTCTTCTCAGCTCCCTCTCCTCCTTTTCCTTCTCTTCCTCCTCTTCTTCTTCTCCTTCCTCCTCCTCCTCCCCGCCTTCCCTTGTTGCTGTTCTTCTTCGGACATCACATCACATTTTCGTTGATTTTCTTTTACCACCAGATTCTGTGGAACGACCAGTGCATCCCGGACTCGCGACTCCACATCGGGCAAGGGCTGAAGGTCCGCTTCAAGTACTCCAGCCGAGTCCCGGTCACGGCGTCCCCCGGGCCCACGGACCGCCAAGACCCATCAGTCCTCGCCGCCGCCACCGCCGCCGCCACTGGTCCATTTGCCGGGCCGAGCGAGCAGGCGCCACTGGGCGAGGGTAGGGGCCGCCCGGCTGCAGGCCAGGGACCCCCGCCCGGCCGCCTGCCTCCCGACGCAGTGCCGTCCTTCTTCACGTCAGACCCTTAGCCGCACAGACCCGCCACCTGTAGCTGTCCACGGCCTATATCTAAGTTCGCTGAAAACAAAGTGAAAACATCTCGTCCCCAACAACACAGGAAGATTCCACGTATCTCTATCTAACGAGATCTGGATTCTGATTTACTTATAAGTCGGTCTGTCAACATAATCTGTAGGTTGAAGAAGAAAGCAAGTACGTTTACGTACCGCGTTACCGTGTGAGTTAATCCCTTACGCGTAGAGAAAAAAACTGTTTCGTTTCTCGACATCATTGTCAATATGCTCCTGCCGGTTGAATAAGTCCCCGTAGGTCTATGCAGTTCACAAGGCGCTGCAGTCAGGCCAACGGACGCCATTTTGAAATGATCCGCGCTTTGCCTTGCGTTCTGCGTGTGTTGCATTCCCTGTGCTTTGTTTAGCTCACGTCCTAGTCGACAGAAACGGAAACCCGTCACATTGACACTCTGCGTGTACAGTTCCACAACATGCGTATAGCGGCGGGCGTATCTAGCACAAAGTGGCCTTTGATAACACGCTCGGGTTGTTCTTGTATATATTTTTGTCCTCGTTAATGATGTGTAAACTATAACGCACTCCCCTCGAAGCTCCTGCCTGGCGCCTGACCAAAATCGTCAACATTAATCATCATAGATTTGGATCGACCGACCGAGCCCTCGCTTGAACATGGGTTTAGGAGAGATGCCATTAGCGGAAGTGCAAGAGATCAAGGACCGTAAGTCCATCTGAATACACTCTCCTCGTCCAGACTGAGTTATCGCTATCTGGTGGTTTGTAGAGACGTTCTGTGGTATTCCGCATCTGCTTCGGTTTGTGTGTACATTTGAGTAGGGCTCGAGCTTAGGGGATGAGTGGGGCGCCTGTCTGCAAACGAGGTTGAAGCTTTGCGAGGCTGGTAGACAGATTGAGGTTTGGTATCGGCACGAATTTGTATCCATTGTGTAGTGCAGCTCAATTCATTCCAGTAAAAAAGGCATATACAGGGCAATCAGACAAAGTAGTGTGTATAGTGTTTAATGACACGTCAAATAGGGGGAAGCACTATCTGGGCTTCAGCCGGGTAGCTCATGAATAATTCAACAAAGTGACGTAGAAGTGAAGTGAATATCTTAATAGGTACATGTACACTGTACATTGTGCAGTATCAAATACGTCGAATGTTGAATTATTCATGATCTACCCGGCTGGAGCCCACATAATCTTCTCAAGTTCATATACGTCATAATGTTGAATTATTCATGACCTGCCCTGCTGGAGCCCAGATAGTGCTTCCCTCAAATAGGGCAACCCACATTGAAGGACACACACCTCAACTAAGATCAAATCACATTAAGTCCACGTAGAGGTTATAGCGAGGAAGTATTAGGTTAATACCTCCTTGGTTATACAGACATTGTAGTTTTTCTACAGAAAATCCTGCAAGCCACAACAGTGTCGGCAGTCATAAACATTCTTCGAAAATCAGTTGTAAGCCGGGATTTTTAACCATCTGTTTTCATCTTGTCATCATTGATATTAGAGGTGTTTAGCGTAGATTGAGTAAATCAGAGGAAATCGTGAGTGGGAAGTCGGTAGCGTCAGAACAGAAGCCATCTTTATAGCTAGAAGATGTCGTAATTGAGGTGAGCATACGTCTTGAAGTGTACGACTGCCTTGTGTTCTTTTCTGTTGGCTCCGAGTTATTGAACAGCAATTGTGATAGAGTGGGTTGTGCGCAGCTGACTCTGCGCATGTGTCGATGCCTGCCATGGCAACGTAGCCTTACTCGATCTGCGATTGGCGGATTACATTCAAAGGACGTCACCGACGTTTCAGTTGTACATGTGCCCAGTGCTCTCACTGCAAAAGCTGAGGCACAAAAAGCGGAGGCACCGCAAAAGATGAGGGTTGCTTCCTCAAAAGTTTGCCCAAACACGAAACAGCCGCGTCGAATCGCCAACCCCCAAAAGATACTCGAGAATGTCCAGCGAAGCAATTAGTGTCGCTTACATCATCCCCACAGAAGATTTTCTGTTTTGGCTCCGAAATCAAATTTGAAAAAAAGGACATCTCAAAGCACTTCGTTGATTGTATGAATATTGAGTAGGCCTATTTGTAATGTCTAAAATGAGACTTTCTCCATTTTCTGTTAACTCTGATTGTATATATCATCACATTCTAATCAGACCATTGTGCAATTTGTGAACAACGTATACTCTTGTCAAATCCAGAATCTTAATGTACGAGGAGCCATAAGTGACATTTTATTGAGAAAAATTCGCAGACGTAACAAATCTGATGAATGGGTTAATACGCGTTTGAGGGAATAATCTTCATGGACATAATGGTCTTGAAGTTCAACAAAACATAAGTCGACAGCGACGAGGTGTATGTAAATAGCTAATGGGCTTTTGAGAAAATGTAAAATTCTATATTAAGTCTTATGTTTAGTAGGGGGAAAGGAGTTACGTCTTAAAGGGTGTTCCATCTTTGTTCTTGGGAAAAGATGTTTGATTATTCAATAAAACATTGGTCCCGAAGCCTTGTGTGTTGCGGCCGTGTCTTTTCCGTTTTCTTCGGCTCGACTTTCGAACGCGGTCGGTGGGACATGCAGGGGTGATTCCCTCCGCGATCAATCGCGGGCCGTTCTCTTATAGGGCAGGGAACGGCCACGCTGAGCTTCGGAGAAGGCGCCACCAAGACTGGATTGAAGTCGAGATGCGGGACCAAGGGACGGGAAGACAATGCTTGCAGATCCAGTACTGCCTTCATAGCTAATTCGAAAGACAGCGAGCCGCTTTGGATATACGATCATTTGGTTGGATATATAGATGGAGGCTTATTCCTTCGGGGGATTTCGCCCCTTTGCTAATCCGGGATTTGTGATCCGACAAAGATTAAAAATGCAGACTTTGAATGGACAAATAGAACCAGTGTACATCAATCAACTGTGTTGACATGTACAATACAAAACAACTGCCAATACAGTAGAGCGATTTCCATGAGTATATCATTCAATAACATTAGTATTACCTTTATGCATGATACAGTCATATACATCAGTTGAGCGATTCTCATGTCAATGCATATCAAATCGGTCGTTAAGCCATCGATTAATAAGAAAGCACAGAGACTCGACAGATAACTTATACAAATACGTGTAGATATCAACCACTGTGAACCACACTATGTGCAATTGGGCAGTACGGTAGTAGCTTCAAGTCTTAAATACATGGCGAAGTAAGGTCTCTTGTCAAAAAGATCATCGGTTGAGTGCCGGTTGAATGCATCCGACCGATAAAATGTCCCCCGGTAGAAAGCCGATTGTACTGGACTCTGGGGTGACAAAATCACGATGGCTATCCGGTGGAAACGACATCGGACGGGTCAAATCATTTGATACCCAACCGATGATATTCTTGACAAGAGGCCTAAGTCGATTGGGAAAGCCCCTCGAAATAATGCCTTTTGGAGTTGGCTCTGTGTGGTTTTATAATAATTACATTATGATAATTACTGCTGACTTCCGTTGATGTGGTTGGCAGTTGACAAGATCACCGAGCAATCCATTGTTCATACTAATTGTCGTCCAAGCTAAGATCACACGCAAGACAGTCCGTTTGCATATAATAGGCAGTCCACCCAATGTGTCTTCGGGTTGTCGCCTATAGAAAATTCAGATCGCTTTGCTATAACAAGATATTGGTCACTTACGACTAGTATCACATCTAACTGACCCTACACTGTAAAAACGGTGCTCACATAATGCACATGGATGAAGTATGTTGAGGCACATGGTGCACGATACATGCGCACGAGGTGATGCTCACTTTCACTCCATGTACTTGAGGTACAATAAATAGAAATATTATGGTACATGAAGCACTTCATGCACCTCATCCTATTTTTGCTCAAGTGACTGCAATGCCCCATGTGCTTGAGATACATTATTTCATGGGCATGTAGTACAGAAGATGCCTCAAGTGTTCATGATTCTGGGACAAATATGTGCCATTGCAGAAGTGCATGAGGTGCAATTCGTTTTTTTTCAGTGAATAGATTGATATTGTTTTTACACTGGCTTACATTACAAACATGAAATTCAAAGTCTATTTCCAAACTGATGCGTATATATACGTACGTCTATTGCCACCAAACTGTTCACTTTCTTCAATAAATATCACGACCTTACGTAACACGAACGATCTTATTTAAGAAATGAACGATAGTGCAATTATTTGAGTACGCTGCAACAGCAGAGAACACCGATGTGAAAAGCGCGGAAATGCATAGCGTCTATATGAGTGCGGAGATAAAGCTGCTCACAGTTCTCGAGTTAGAATCACTATACGACGACACCTGAAAGATTATTGTGAAAGATGACAATAAGAGTCTGACCTTTCCGGCAGAATGCAATGTTGCGTGCTTCAAAGACCAACGCCCGGGAGGGCTGTGGATCCTTGTACTTCAAGGGGCTTTTTTTCCATCAGACGCTTTATATAGAACACCCTCAGAAGGCGCTTATGAACTCGCCGATCTGCAGAGACAATGCTGTACCGCCCCGGCGGCAACCAAAACACCGGTCTCTGCCAATTACGCACGAACCAACGCACCGGTCTCGCCCGCCGTCACGCCGGACACCAAGATTAAAACGCCGCCCCGTTGATAATCGATACCTGCAGTCCGGTAAGTTGATTAGGGGCTCGTGAGCATCTCTTCAACCACGCAATCCCCTCTTCAGCTGACCGTTAGGGCTACGCACAGTACATGTATAGACGTCTCTTGGTATTGCCTTTTCGACCTCTTGAAGCGAGCACCGCGAGGAGCGCGAGACAGCCCCCGTGGGTCGGGGGAGGACCACGGCTGTGACACGCACCCTTCATCGGGACTGCCCACACAATGACATTATCGCACGTGGGCTCTTCCGCAAGATGAGAGTGCACGTGTTTTTTTGGCAAATAATGCTACGATTTGCGTCGGGGCGAGTGAAATTGGACGGACGTGGTTTGCCTCGCCCGTCCGTACAGCGATCCTGTGTGGACCAAAATGCACGTACGAACGGCTTGCCTTCGCTGAATTACACCGCCCTTGCCAAAAAGGAACAAATTGCTCGGTCGTTTTTTACCCTTAATGTGACGGCATTTCAGCACACTCCTACGATAATAATATCAACACCTATTCGCAAGTACAATTTCAACGAACTCTAACTCAAACACAACTTTAGAATAAAAAAAATACATAGATACATAAAAAAATATCTATTTACATAAATTATATGACTTTTATGTTGCATTACGGCTGTGCTGAGGTTGTCTTAACTGGCAATGGAGTTCGCTTTCAACATTACCTCCTCAGCTCCAAAACAAACTGCACTTGGGTATCACAGGTTTCGCTAAGCAAAACGGAAAGAGAAGTTTTAGCACACATCAATGTGAACGATCTCATGCGGTGTGGCATTCGCTCGTCGCTGTGCATGTGTAGCACGAGCCACACCACGATGAGCACCGATAGCTGCTCTTGAGGTTCGGTAGCCGACTGACGGAAAAATGAAGCAGTGAGTTCCTCCATTTCACATACAAGTATACACACAAGACCGGTTTACAATAATATTGTCCATCGTGTGACTGCATTTATCACTGTAAAAACTGTGCTCACATCATGCACATGGATGAAGTATGTTGAGGCACATGGTGCACGATACATGCGCACGAGGTGATGCTCACTTTCACTCCATGCGCTTGAAGTACACTCAATAGAGAGATGTTCTTGTACATGAATCAATTCATGCACCTCATCCGACTTTTGCTGAAGTGATTACAATGCCACATGTGCTTGAGCTACAGTATTTCATGTGCATGAAGTACAGTAGGTGCCTCAAGTGTTCATGATTCTGGGAAAAAATATGTGCCATTGCAGATGTGCATGAGGTGCAATTCGTTTTTACAGTGTGGATGGCGGCCCTTCAAGAGCTGTTGTTGTTTCTCCTCGAAGGGCTGCGATCAGCCCCAGCTGGGATCTTCTCCAGTGACGTCATCACGCCGCCATCTTAACTGGTGGCTGTCCAATGATTGGAGAAAAGTTGAGCCGTACAACATTTCACAAAAGTAGCCTATCACAATTATTTTGGCCGGCGTCCGATATAACCACTGTCACACAAATCGATATCATATAAATAACGTCTACAAGATCCACAAATCTTCGCACGACATAGTTCATCTGACGGTAATAGATGGTCTATTTTGGTAAGCACAGTGGCATGTCTACATGCGAACACCACGGAACAGACACGCGAAGTCCATTGATACACAACTATACTCAGTCACCATTCAGCAACGATTCAGCGCGTATAGAAATGCATGCACGGGACACGACAGGAGAAACGGCGCACGACTGACATGGCGTTGAGCCCTCGGTTGTCTAACTCTCAGCCAGTGTCGAGAATAGGGTCCTTTCCACAGCCTCGGCTTTGTGGGTCTTCTTCTTCTTGCCCATGGAGGAAGCTACGATCTGTTGGAGAGAAAGGACAGCAGATATAATGATAAACACGCGTTGTCTTTCCAATAGAATTTTAAGAAATAACAGTCAATATTTCAGTTGCATTTTGGGTGAAGTATGGTCGACATTCTGAATGGTTAATTGTCACTGACGGCCGACTGTAGTCTGTGATCGCTGTCATTGTCAAGGTGTCGTAGGAGGGCGCCCTTTGACGAGGCCGATGGTCACTTACCTTGCTGATGTGCACCTTGGTGAAGTCACCGCGGACTTTAAGCAGCCGGCGGGCGGGCTTATCCGTCATGTCCGGGTACTTGCTGGCAAGGAACTGCGGACAGAAACAAGGAGACGATGGCTCTTTCAGTTTCGAAGCTCTTTCCTTCTTTACTGGCCTTCTTCGTTGCGATTGTTATGGTTGATGTAGCGGCGGTAAAATTGAGGTTCCTATGATGGTTATGCATGGTTTCAGTGGTTGCTGTAGTTGCTGTTGTTATAGCCGTGGTTGCTTTTGTTACTATGGTTGCAGTGGTTTCTTATGGTTGCTATGGTTTCTTATGGTTTCTTATGGTTGCTATGGTTGCTATAGTTGCTATGGTTGCTATGGTTGCAATAGTTGCTATGGTTGCTATGGTTGCTATGGTTGCTATGGTTGCTATGGTTGCTATGGTTGCTGTGGTTGCTGTAGTTGCTGTAGTTGCTGTTGTTCTTGCCGTGGTTGTTGTTGTTATTGCCGTGGTTGCTGTTGTTACTATGGTTGCAGTGGTTTCTTATGGTTGCTATGGTTTCTTATGGTTTCTTATGGTTGCTATGGTTGCTATGGTTGCTATGGTTGCTATGGTTGCTATGGTTGCCATGGTTGCTATGGTTGATATGGTTGCTATGGTTACTGTGGTTGCTATGGTTGCTATGGTTGCTATGGTTGCTATGGTTGCTATGGTTGCTATGGTTGCTATGGTTGCTATGGTTGTTATGATTGCTGTGGTTGATGTAGTTGCTGTAATTGCTGTTGTTATTGCCCTGGTTGTTGTTGTTGTTGGTGCTGTGGTTCCTGTGGTTCCTGTTGTTACTGCATGTGGTTGCTGTGGTTGCTGTGGTTGCTGTGGTTGTTGTGGTTGCTGTGGTTGCTGTGGTTGCTGTGGTTGCTGTGGTTGCTGTGGTTCATGTTCATTGCTGTGGTTGCTGTGGTTGTTGTGGTTGCTGTGGTTGCTGTGGTTGCTGCATGGGGTTGCTGCATGGGGTTGCTGTGGTTGCTGTGGTTGCTGTGGTTGCTGTGGTTGTTGTGGTTGCTGTGGTTGCTGTGGTTGTTGTGGTTGCTATGGTTGCTGTGGTTGCTGTGGTTGCTGCATGTGGTTGCTGCATGTGGTTGCTGCATGTGGTTGCTGCATGTGGTTGCTGCATGTGGTTGCTGTCGTTGCTTGGGTTGCTGTGTTTTTTATGGTTGCTATGGTTGATGTAGTTTTTGCTGCTGCTGTGGTTGCTGTGGTTCCTGCTTCCTACTCACCGTGACCTCGGTGATGGCCGTCTCCTCGTCGTCAATCTGCAGCACGCTGGCCATCTCCCGGACCACCTCCCATCGGCCAGTGCTCGATCTCTCCTCCACACTCTGCCACGGAATACAAAGAGACATCCTCACATTAAGCAGCTGCACCAAGACTCACCATTTACGACGTAGCAGTTCCACTGGCCCCGGTGCCGAAGAAGACGAGCACGAGTCTGTGTTTATGCATGATAGCTACTTCTACTTAACACTTCGAGAGGCACTGAGCTAAGGTCATCTGAGGCCATACGAATGCATTCTCACCAGAAAGGGCCTGTCCAAATTGTAAGACCCTATGTCTATGAACAAGATGACTACGCTGCATGCAGCTGAACCTCCTATTTGAAGGTGGTCCGCGCATCCGCTTGGCGCGCGGAAAGCAAAAAAGCGGCAGACCTGCGACTGGCCGTCACGGTCACCATGCTTTGTCTACACCCTGGTTCTAGAGGTGGTTGACGGCGAAATCTGGGGAGTGGGGATCGTTGTGGATTTGGCCCTCAGTGCCGGTCCAGTCTCGTGTAATCCGTCAAAGCAAGCAATAAAAAAAAAACACTACTTTAACCAAAAATATCTGCTGTCTATTCTACTGGTATAAGCGAAATATTTGCTTTGGTAAATCCCGTGACTAGGATTTTTCTTCCGTCTGTGCGAAATATGACGTGGCAGACCCCTTAGCCGTCTAGAAGGCGGTTTAAATCTGATCCGCACGATATCCACCCACCTTCTTGGACATCCTGTCATCTTCCTTCCCGAGGAACTCCTGGAAGAACCCCTCCAGTTGCTGGCTCTCCCGGTAGATCTTCCCGTGGATATGCTGGCGCTCTCCCCTCGTCCCGTCAAGTCTAATCCTCCTGGAATCGGTGAAAAATTGGGAGGAATGTTCACCTTTATCACTTAAAGCCACGCTACAGAACTGTTTTGCAATGTTGCTCACAATCAGCACTCGTTCCTGGGGGTGTATTTGCAAGTTTGCATTTTTTTAAGCCAAGGAGGATTTCAATATTCATGAGCAAATTTGTGACGTCATCACAAGGTCATGCAACAGTGTTTTTTTAACTGTGTGTTCCTGACATGACCTTACAATAGCAGATGACCAATTTCTGACTCCACTAAGAAAAATAAGCTTGCCAATGTTTGTATACTTCAGATCCCTAGGTGACAGCAGAAAATGAGCTTGACTGTGAATTGATTGCAGGGAATAAATACATGTTTATTCCACGGCTGCAATCTTCGACAACGAATCTGGCTGGCGTGTCAACGGGTTTGTCGATATTTACTCACGAAATCGGTTCTCTAGAAAAACGTGCACTGACAGTTGGTATAATTATACGAACGTACAATACAACAGTTCCCCGACAAGAGTAATGGACCGAGTCTTCATCCGCTGACGTCACCAAGGACGGCCTCCACAGAGGCGTGGCTGCTCCCCCTTCCAAACTTAAATGATTTTTTTACACTCTTTCCCATAGTTTAAAATTCGGAAAAAATGCATGGATGTATTTTACTGACACCATAGTATTATTTGAAATCATAAAAACGAATTCCAAAATGCATTGCAGTTGACCTTAAGTAATGCAAAGACCTTGCTAGCTGCCGACTGACTCGAAAGATCAAACAACAAAATCTGAAATAAAAGGATCAAGGGCTATCCATCCTAGCAGGACCTTTCTCATCAGTCAGAATCACAGGCCGGATATCGAGCTTCGTGAAAACTGCTTAGCTTTGCGTGGCCGCGAGTGGACGATGTTAAGAATATATAACACGACGGTCTTTCTTTAACCGATTCATTTCGTTTGTTCCCCAAGAGGTAACGACTTATTTTCAGACCTTTCTCAAAAGAATTGGTGTTCTCTTCCTAACAAGTAGTGGGTGCAGGTGCCAACGCATTGAGATACTATACATGTACCACACCGCCCGATTGTGGAAGGTTTGTGCCCAAAATGATAGATATGAATATGATGGTGATCGATATAGAGGGGCCGGCATTTCGATTCTACCAGAACCTTTTTTTCCAAAGGCAAATAGTCAGAAAGGACTTTGTAAAAACAAACTGTTGCGAACTGCTCACTTACTAAAATGACCTGCAATACATCAATCTGAAAAGTTAGAGGGCCTGACGTTTCGATTCTAGCATTCTGCCTTTGAAAAAAGGTCCTGCTAGGATTCTGCCTTTGAGAAAGGTCCTGCTAGGATTCTGCCTTTGAGAAAGGTCCTGCTAGGATTCTGCCTTTGAGAAAGGTCCTGCTAGGATTCTGCCTTGAAGAAAGGTCCTGCTAGGTTTCTGCCTTTGAGAAAGGTCCTGCTAGGATTCTGCCTTTGAGAAAGGTCCTGCTAGGATTCTGCCTTTGAGAAAGGTCCTGCTAGCATTCTGCCTTTGAGAAAGGTCCTGCTAGGATTCTGCCTTTGAGAAAGGTCCTGCTAGGATTCTGCCTTTGAGAAAGGTCCTGCTAGGATTCTGCCTTGAAGAAAGGTCCTGCTAGGATTCTGCCTTTGGAAAGGTCCTGCTAGGATTCTGCCTTTTAGAAAGGTCCTGCTAGGATCTGCCTTTGAGAAAGGTCCTGCTAGGATTCTGCCTAGAAGAAAGGTCCTGCTAGGATTCTGCCTTGAAGAAAGGTCCTGCTAGGATTCTGCCTTTGAGAAAGGTCCTGCTAGCATTCTGCCTTTGAGAAAGGTCCTGCTAGCATTCTGCCTTTGAGAAAGGTCCTGCTAGCATTCTGCCTTGAAGAAAGGTCCTGCTAGGATTCTGCCTTTGAGAAAGGTCCTGCTAGGATTCTGCCTTGAAGAAAGGTCCTGCTAGGATCGAAACGTCAGGCCCTTTTGAGAAGGGACTTTGTACAGCATTTGTGTATGTTACTATGGATGATACAGTGAGGGAAGGGCAGAGTCTGGTGTCCTTACTTGTCAGTCAGGGCCTTCATGTAGGCGAGGACCAGTCTCTCTTCGATGGCTGGCACTAGGAAGGCGAGGAGAGGCTCCCGTAGGTGAGGCAGGTAGGTCGCAATGGTGCCGCACATGGTGTCCACAGCCTCCGCCTCGTTGCCGTGCATCCTGAAAGACAACGTTGGCAACATGGTTGAGGCAACATTGTCTCCTCAAAGTACAGAGTCGAATCTGGATGAGTCCCACTTCAGTGGGAATGGATGAAAAATCATCCACATCTGATCCGATTGGACCAATTAAATACGCAAAAAACGGAAGGGTCTAGTACCTCGACTCTGCATGGCAAGGCATTATTTTAAAGGCTATTACTCATATCACTCATAGAATTCCTTTTATTGCCCACACAGATCAGAGGAAGGAATGTAACAGAAAAAAAGTTGGAGGGTTAAAACCGACGCTTCGATCTTGCAGCAGGACGGCTGTAAAAGGCATTCTACTTTAGACGAATCGTCAGAAAATCGTCATTCGTTTTGCTAGAAACCTAAGATTTTCACAGGTTACTTGTGACAGGAATATAACAATGACAACCAAACAAGCAATCGGACAAACACCTCGACTCGACCAAACAAAATAAGTTTAATTCTCGCTTCATGTCTTGAGCACGAGTCAACTACAAGCTAAAACACGACACGCCGAAAAGTGTACTGTACTTTTCAGTAACGGAAGAAACAAAAAACCTACCATTTGCGTGTGAGCAGCGAGTGAACCTCGTCGTTCAAATCGTTCAGCAATTCGGGCAGCAGAAGGTCGGAGCTGAAGGTGGGAAATGCAGACGGTAGACTTACAGCACAATAAGCAATGGGAAACTAGATGTATAAACGCATTGACGTGGTTAGCCACAGTGGTCTGGGATGGCCTAGTCTCGGGCAATGCTGTAGACAAAACTTTGTACAATACCTCGATACAAACATGCTACTGTAATACCTACAAAACAAACCAAATTTCATTTAAGCCGCTTAGGCGTGAAAACCCCCAAAGTATTATTGATTACAACATATATTAAGTATCTTGATTATAACAAGATTGCTCACTATTTTTCATTTGGTACTTATTACGTTCAACTTATACTGAAATATCGAGTGCTATAGCTTAATACACGCATATATTTATTATGAATGTAGCCCAACACAAGGCCCCAAAAGGCCGTTCATGGTGAGGGCTAAAACAATAAGGAAATAGGGGGAGGGATAAGGAAAAGAATCAGGAGCATAATAGATCAGGAGGAAGAAACGACATGTTTCGTTTGATGTTTCGGATGCAAGTTGAAACTTCGGCTGGCAACTGGATATTTTGGGGTAGGGCTTTTTAAGGTTGAGCAAATTCTAGCGCTAAGCCGCTCGACTAAATTGGCCCCTTTACATCTCATGGGGTTAAAGAATGAAGTCCCGAATGAAGTCCCGAATGAAGTCCCGAATGAAGTCCCGAATGAAGTCCCGAATGAAGTCCCGAATGAAGTCCCGAATGAAGTCCCGAATGAAGTCCCGAATGAAGTCCCGAATGAAGTCCCGAATGAAGTCCCGAATGAAGTCCCGAATGAAGTCCCGAATGAAGTCCCGAATGAAGTCCCGAATGAAGTCCCGAATGAAGTCCCGAATGAAGTCCCCAATGAAGTCCCCAATGAAGTCCCCAATGAAGTCCCCAATGAAGTCCCCAATAAAGCCCCCAATGAAGTCCCCAATGAAGTCCCCAATGAAGTCCCCAATGAAGTCCCCAATGAAGTCCCCAATGAAGTCCCCAATGAAGCCCCCAATGAAGCCCCCAATGAAGTCCCGAATGAAGTCCCCAATGAAGTCCCCAATGAAGTCCCCGATGAAGTCCCCAATGAAGTCCCCAATGAAGCCCCCAATGAAGTCCCCAATGAAGTCCCCAATGAAGTCCCCAATGAAGTCCCCAATGAAGTCCCCAATGAAGTCCCCAATGAAGTCCCCAATGAAGTCCCCAATGAAGTCCCCAATGAAGTCCCCAATGAAGTCCCCAATGAAGTCCCCAATGAAGTCCCCAATGAAGTCCCCAATGAAGTCCCCAATGAAGTCCCCAATGAAGTCCCCAATCAAGTCCCCAATCAAGTCCCCAATGAAGTCCCCAATGAAGTCCCCAATGAAGTCCCCAATGAAGTCCCCAATGAAGTCCCCAATTAAGTCCTGAATGAAGTCCCCAATGAAGTCCTGAATGAAGTCCTGAATGAAGTCCCGAATGAAGTCCCCAATGAAGTCCCGAATGAAGTCCCGAATGAAGTCCCGAATGAAGTCCCCAATGAAGTCCCCAATGAAGTCCCCAATGAAGTCCCCAATGAAGTCCCCAATGAAGTCCCCAATGAAGTCCCCAATAAAGCCCCCAATGAAGTCCCCAATGAAGTCCCCAATGAAGTCCCCAATGAAGTCCCCAATGAAGTCCCCAATGAAGTCCCCAATGAAGCCCCCAATGAAGCCCCCAATGAAGTCCCGAATGAAGTCCCCAATGAAGTCCCCAATGAAGTCCCCGATGAAGTCCCCAATGAAGTCCCCAATGAAGCCCCCAATGAAGTCCCCAATGAAGTCCCCAATGAAGTCCCCAATGAAGTCCCCAATGAAGTCCCCAATGAAGTCCCCAATGAAGTCCCCAATGAAGTCCCCAATGAAGTCCCCAATGAAGTCCCCAATGAAGTCCCCAATGAAGTCCCCAATGAAGTCCCCAATGAAGTCCCCAATGAAGTCCCCAATGAAGTCCCCAATGAAGTCCCCAATGAAGTCCCCAATCAAGTCCCCAATGAAGTCCCCAATGAAGTCCCCAATGAAGTCCCCAATGAAGTCCCCAATGAAGTCCCCAATTAAGTCCTGAATGAAGTCCCCAATGAAGTCCTGAATGAAGTCCTGAATGAAGTCCCGAATGAAGTCCCCAATGAAGTCCCCAATGAAGTCCCCAATGAAGTCCCCACTGAAGTCCCCAATGAAGTCCCCAATGAAGTCCCAGGCTCAGGCTTCGTCTCCGTCTGACAAAACCTGAACATCCATCAGGTTGTGGTTTGTTTCCGCATTTGGAGGTTTGTTGGCTTGATAGGTACAGGGTGTATTCACCAAAAAACCGGGGCCAAACGCTTGTGTTTAGATGCATGTGATATGATAACGAGTAAGATGAAAATGACCGAAGCCTAAGCTGAGCCTAAGCCTTCGTTTCGTCTCTGTCTGGCGTTACATCCTGCATCATTAACTGCACGCAGTCCCTCCCCGTCCCACTTCCATCCAATCCAAATGTCTGCATACCACTGCTGGGTGTGTAGCTCCATCTTCCTGAGGATCGCCTGTACGGGCTTGTCCTCGAGTTGCCTGTTGTTGTTATTCCTGCTGCTATCTCCAACGGGCTCTTGAACCTCCGAATACGCAGCCTATACAAAACAAAGCAGTTGAAATGTGTTCGTGAGTTGTATGGGGGGGGTTCATTTGGCACTTATGGCATACGGTGTGCTCTTTGTGCCATTCTCAGGACTGTTTTAAATTCTCACCAGGGATTTGGCTGAGGGGAGGGGGTCGGAAACATCCTCAGACCACAGTGTCACTGGTGTCCCGAGCTGTGTACCGTGCCAGTTGAAATGTGATGGGGGAATTGGATTTTAATGAAGGCCTGTATACTCGCTGTAAAACGCGTTGGAAAGGCTCAAGTGTTTCTTTGAATGTTTTCCCATCTCGAGAAAAGGGGCACTTTTCTACACCCTTGTGAAGAATCCAGTGTCCCGTCGACGGATTCGACAAGTACAGGCACGGGAAGACGATAGATGGTTCCACTGGGAACAAAGGGGGGTTGGAATTGGGGAGATGAAAATGGCCCCCTCACACATACAACAATCCAAGAATCCCTCCTGGAAACGTTGTCTGCCATTTCAGAGAAACTATTAATTTATGTTAAAATCATCAGGCGCTTGAACTTATATATTTCCCGCCAATTTTTGCCCGTAATATGTTTGTATTATACCTTCAGCTCACGCAGATGCGTGGAGATCTTGTCGAAGTTGTTCAGGAGTGCCACCTTGAAAAGTAACAAGATAAATCAGAAGTTAAGACAACAGAACGAAGATAATAGGATATGTATACTGGGCAGCAGATTGGTCCTGTTTCGTTCAGATTGGCTGTCTCTACAAAACAAGAGCTGGGCAAGAACATTTGGCCAACAACCGGTGTGGTTCTATCAGAAATGTTGACCAACAGATAGGCTTGTATTTGCCAATACATATTGTTACTAGTTGATACTCTTGACCTATCCTAGTCAAAGCTGCTGATGAAATATTATTATTATTATTATTATTATTTTATTCGTCGTGATCACACCGGACAAGATCAAACATTATTCAATTCAAGACAAGATGACAGGAGCTAAAAAAAGTGAACCCAACCACTACTGCTAAAAAAGCAAAGAGCCCAACAAACAACAAACAAAGGACGAAACAACATTTATTTACAAACACGTTTAGATTAAATTTCAACAAGTGATATACACAAATGTTGCAAACTGCTCGCTGACTAAAATTACCAAAATGCAAATCTCAAAATTTAGTGGGCCTGACGATTCGATCCTAGCAGGACCTTTCTCAAAGGCAGGGAAACACATTTGAGACCCGGCACAACATAATGAGGAATAACCAAATTTTTGAGATTTTGAGGTTTTCTTATGATGTGAAAGAGTATACCATTAGCTTTCAAATGATATGAAAATATAATATCCTCTAATACTTAAAATTTCCGAAAATACAAAAAAAAACACATTGATTTGTAATCGAATTGTGAAGATACTTTAACTTCAGGTGTTGTTTACTCAAAAAGTGTTTTGGTGGGATATTCCTCATGTCGTTGTGCCGGGTCACATTTCAACAAGGGTTAGGGTTGAAATGTGAACAATTAAACAATTGAAATGTGAACAATTGAAATGTGAACAATTAAAGCCGGGCTAAGACTAAGAGCTAGGTGAAAGGGGGAAAACGTCGGAAACCGAAAAAAAAATTGAATAAATAAATAATGAATTAAATTAAATTAATAATGGCCCACGGTGTGATTTCTAGTCTGAGCAAGGCTAGGCAGCGGTGGCTGCGGGTCTTACCGAGTAGAGGACGAAATGGACGGGTTTGGGCTCCTTGGAGTGTTTCCTGGCTCGGTCCTTGAGGTGGAGCGGCGGGGACCGCCTCTGCTGCTTGTTGCCCTGGCTGGCTGACTTGTCCGGCTCCCGACTAATGTACTTTTTGGCTTCGGCTAGAGGGGGGGGAAAAGTACGGTGCTCCATTAAGCCGCCAGCGGACACGCAGTTTCCTAATTCTGATGGGTACTCCGAGAAGCAGACAGGACAATGACGCTGGAGATGGCTTGGTAAAACATTCTCGGAAATTCAAAGCAAACTATGACTGAAGTTTCTCTCGCATGGAATCCACAAGGAAGCAGAATGAAAAAAAAAGAAATAGCCTGGAAAATTCGTGGAGACAGGACGCAGAGAGGATGGTCTACAGATGGAGTGAACTCGAGGGGATGGTACAGGACTGGTCCGGTTGTTACTGGGGGTTGTTGGTGGTATGTCCCAGGAGGGGATACTGGGTGTACAATGTACTTAAGTAATCGGTACTTAAAAGGTATTGCATTACAAGCCAACGCATTGACAGGCAGCCGTCCTGAAAGAGAGACATTGAGTTCAGCAACGGTCTTAGTATCGGTTAGAAGGAAACAAAACGAGGGCTATCGCCATTATTTTGCTTGCAGTTTTATTGCCGGCAGAGGGCGCTCTACCTCCTGTTCAGAAGAGAAGGCAATGCAGTGACTGCATTCGGTATCTATGCAACTCACCCGTGTAGGCCTCCATGATCGTGTCCAAGTGCGCGAGGCAAAGCTTCGAAATGCACCGATGCAGTTCGTCACTGATGTCCCCGGCCTGCTCGATCTGTCACAAAGAAACGAATGACTTCAGAAAATGAATGACTTCGTTCAGCCGACTACCTCTCTGTGCCCGAGGTAGAATCTGTATTAATTTTAGTATTATTTGTGTGGTTGGGGTTTTTTTTAACTCACATTCTCTTTGAGCATCCGCAGAATGTCGATTGGGAATTCGGTGTACAGGCCTTGGCTGCCAGACATTGGCTGTGACGTGCTCACCCAATCCTGTTGGGAACGAAAAGATCAATTTCATGATAATGGATAATCAGAACAGTTTTTCTTAAATCTGTGCGCAAGAACTCCAGGGCAGATTTTCTCTATTAAAGGAACAGAACATAATGTAAGTGTTTCGTCTTCTGGACCGGATACGGATATGCCTAATTCAAGTGAAACAGTCAATGGCATTTGACCTTTGAACTGCTGACCCACTCACCTTGACGTCCTTTGAGAGCGCCCTCTGCATCCAGTCGTGTATGTGCTGGTCTTTCTCCCTGAGAAATCTGAAAGTAAGAGTGAGAAATGCGAGTAAGAAGGGGAAGATGATCGCCTACATAAAGGCAGTATTTGGGGGGGGGGGGGAATGGTTCGCCTAATTGGATGGGTAACGAGGAGCAGCTGCCTTACTTGTCCTGGAGTTCGGAAATGAGTTGACACGGTTTGCATTTGGAGTCCTGGCAGTTGAAGATCTGATCTCTGTAACCAAACAAATCAGCAAAATAAGAAGGAAAATTGAACAGACGAAATTAAAGACCTATACAACAATTATGTGACCCGGCACGGCATAATGAGGAATAACCCCACTTTTGAGATTTTGAGGTTTTCTAATGATGTGAAAGAGTATACCATAAGCTTTCAAATGATATTAAAATATAATATCCTCTAATACTTAATATTTCTGAAAAAAAAAAAAAATTGATTTGTAATCGAATTGTGAAAATACTTTAACTTCAGGCGTTGTTTACTCAAAAAGTGCTTTGGTGGGATATTCCTCATGTCGCTGTGCCGGGTCACATATACACACAACCTTGTCTGCAGCTGTAGAGATTTATGCGTTCGGCTTCTGCATTTTATACCAGTATCTGCGCACCATTATAGTATAATGCAAATGTGTGCTAATTTATTAATCATATGCAAATTTATGCATGTAAATAGCATGACGTCACTTAAAGCCTTACCGGCAGTGGATCACCCAGGAGAGAAGCTCCACGGTCTCCGCTGCGTTCAGATCAAAGGAAAATCTCTCCTTCATCTAAGCATAAAGGCAGACATGTCAAAGATGCATGAGAACGGATGGTAAACTATATGTAAAAATATCATCATGCATATTCATCGGATAATGAATAAGTAAACAGCATTTGCATACATACCACTGTCATGAGGCTGTCGTAGTAAGCCATCGTGTAGGTGCTGTACATGTCCCATTCGCTCGGAAAGAGATCACTCAGAGCCTGCAATGTGTACAGACAATACGAGGTTTAAAAGATTGGACGATAGGATATTTATATTCTGCAATTTACATTGCCCTTTACTATCAGGAAATGAACTCCAGCGAAAAGGCAATGAATACATCTGCAAAACGAACAAATATTGTGTATAACAACAAGAGACAAATGGAAAGACAGACAGCCAGACAGACATCGACACTCAAAGACAGACAGTCCAATAGACAAACAGACAAATAGATGGACAGATGCATAGAGCATATATAAACGCAGGGTCTATATGTCTATGAGACAAACAGACAGTACAGGCAGACAAATAGACGGACAGCCCGACAAACAAACATACATGCAGACAGACAGACGCGACGAGACGCATGTATCACAGACAGAGGCTCTATAATTATGTCTATGAGACAGACAGACAGACAGACAGACCCAAACCATGTATGTACCTTAGCGTGTTTCACGTCGTTTCTGATGGTATCCCTGGCCGCTATCAGACGGACGAACAGCCTGGTGTCGTCGTCATCGTCCAGGGTGGTCGTAGAGGGCGCCACCACGGCCACTCTGTCAACAGGGCACGAAAAAGGAGGGTGACTTCGAGCATGCTTCGAGGCAAAACGAGTGAGCTGGTAAAAAAAAGGCTTCTCGAATTTCATGCCGTCAAGGGAACGACAGGCCTAGCAGCTTGAACCATGCTTGAACTGTGCGTGATTATTTGTCATGCTTTCGCAGAAAAGTAGTCGGTTGGAGATAGAGGCACAGCCCCCCCCCCCCGCCCAACTTCCCAACAACAGCTGACACAGCAACCCATTGCTCCTACTAGTACCGGTACGTACCATAAATCATGCCGGTGGAGCGACTGTGTCAGAATTCCACAGAATGAATCTAGAAGCACTTTAGCTAGCACCCACTAGGGACCGCGCAAACGACCTCCCCACGGGTTCACGCGACGGAACATGTAGCGAGTGCAACGAACCTCGTGCAGCAAGGTGAAGTACGCGACTTTAGATTCAACATGACCCCCATCCCCTCCGGGATCCGTCCCACATTCTTGACGACATTTCACCCGACAGTATGATCAGTGTAACCCTTCACCCCACCCCCACCCCATTGAAACTAAAACACCAATCGCTTTGTCTGGACTTTCTTATCAATATTTACCCCGTTTCCGGAATAAAGTTGGCAAATGCACGTTTCCTCGTCACTGTAACCACACGAGTTCGGCAAAAACGAAAAAAAAATCAAGGAACTGAATTTTCGATCGCATAGAGGAGAACATTTCTCAAAGGCCGGTATCATTCTGCAATTATTTTGATCCTTCTCTCAGGGAAAACAATTGTGTCTTTGATGAAAGGCCCCGCTAAATTCGAAACGCTAATAGGCACATAGTTCGAGATTGCTGCTGTTACTGTTGTTGTTGCTGTTATTTCCCCCCAAAAAAAAAGATTTAAAAAATAATTTAATTTTTTTTTTTTTTTTTTTTTATTTAAAAAAAAAATCTAGTTTCAAAATCTCACCTTTCTGTCACTCCGGTCAGGATAATGTCTTGACATTTCCGTCGCCATTCTTTGGGCGGGACTGGATCCACCGACAACCCGTCACTATCCGTGCAGACGATCGACATTTCCACGTCCCTCCTTCCAAAGGAAAGTAAACAAACATATCAAACACAAGTCTAAACTTCCAATGGGGAATTGTGCAGCGAGGTATATCCAGTATGATACGGTGTGAAGGTTGGCAAGGTCGAACCATTGTCTTTAAAGATCATTTGAGTAAGAACAAATGCCTGGTGTGTAGTTATTGATGGCTTCCAGAAACTATGAAGACAGTTTGCGGTGACACCATCACCATGTCAGTCATCTTCTTCGAGAAGGAGTGTGGCTCTGAAAAGAGCCGGTAACTCACCATGTACATCATCTCTTAAGAGAAGGAGTATGACTCTGAAAAGAGCTGGTAACTCACCATGTACATCATCTCTTAAGAGAAGGAGTGTGGCTCTGAAAAGAGCCGGTAACTCACCATGTACATCATCTCTTAAGAGAAGGAGCGTGGCTCTGAAAAGAGCCGATAACTCACCATGTATAACATCTCTTAAGAGAAGGAGTACGGCTCTGAAAAAAGCCGGTAACTCACCATGTACATCATCTCTTAATTAAGAGAAGGAGTATGGCTCTGAAAGAGCCGGTAACTCACCATGTACATCATCTCTTAAGAGAAGGAGTATGGCTCTGAAAAGAGTCGGTAACTCACCATGTACATCATCTCTTAAGAGAAGTAGTATGGCTCTGAAAAGAGCCGGTAACTCACCATGTACATCATCTCTTAAGAGAAGGAGTACGGCTCTGAAAAGAGCCGGTAACTCACCATGTACATCATCTCTTAAGAGAAGGAGTATGGCTCTGAAAAGAGTCGGTAACTCACCATGTACATCATCTCTTAAGAGAAGTAGTATGGCTCTGAAAAGAGTCGGTAACTCACCATGTACATCATCTCTTAAGAGAAGGAGTACGGCTCTGAAAAGAGCCGGTAACTCACCATGTACATCATCTCTTAAGAGAAGGAGTATGGCTCTGAAAAGAGCCGGTAACTCACCATGTACATCATCTCTTAAGAGAAGGAGTATGGCTCTGAAAAGAGCCGGTAACTCACCATGTACAATAACATCATCTCTTATTAGAAGGAGTATGGCTATGAAAAGAGCCGGTAACTCACCATGTACATCATCTCTTATTAGAAGGAGTATGGCTATGAAAAGAGCCGGTAACTCACCATGTACATCATCTCTTAAGAGAAGGAGTTAAGAGAAGGAGAGATTTTTTTAGAAAAGGAATGTGGCTCTGAAAAGAGCCGGTAAATCAACGTTTTGGCAGAGGGTTGAGCTAACCGCTCTTTTCCGGGCCAAACCCCTTCTCGAATAAGATTACTTATATAGGCCTAGGCCTAAACTTGGTGTCAGCTCAAACTTTCCATACAGTACCGCGGTGGCCATTAAAAAGCACAGACCAGGCATTATTTTGTTTTTGTTCAATATTGATCTTCGAGGACAATGAACTCAAAAGGATGCAATTTCAAACCTTGATTGTGTTTCTTGTTTCAAGGTTATTGTGTTTTGCTTCGCAATACCGCAGATATGTCCCGGGAGGATCGGTTTCCACGACTGCCTGCCTCACCATAAAGGCGCCGCTATAGATCAGCAGGAAACTAAAATTCCTCGAAAATCCGCTTCATAAATAATGTGATATACTTCGCGGGTACCAGTTTCCAGCATAACGACTTACAAGCCAACAGTTACACCAATGCCCAAGGCCATGAACTGAACAAGATATGGAGGTAATGTAAGCCTTAATTTTGTTGAGCATTTTCTCTGGTAACCCTTCACCTAGTTTTCTCTGGCTATACCGGTACCTCCTCTGGAATGTGTAGGTCACTCGCTTGCATGGATAATGTCACTATTCCTGGAAAGTGTGCCTAGTAAAAGGCATGGCCTTGCAAGGAAAACCACCCACTTCATCAATATACATTATTAGAGAATCTAATAGAGAATCTAAGGGACATATCCCTTGTTTCGTGACTTTGGGTCCTAAGGTGGAGTTTATCCTTGGAGATGATCACAGGCCAAGACAAAATCTAGCAAATCCTTCGGAGGCATGCGTTCAGTGGAATGACTACATTCTTTGTTTCTTATCGGATTTGGTCACCCGCCAACCCAACAATAATAACTACAAAGAACAAACCTTTCCTGTTTGTCGATGATATCAAAGCATGTCTTTAGTAGCTGGTGGTCGTAGGTGGCTAACACCGGCAGCCGCTTAAAGACGGCCTGAATCTGGTCCAACATGGAAGCCTGCGGCAACAAACAAAATCAAGTGCAGAGAAATGCAACAGTCGAATCAAACTCGGTAAATGTCAAGAAACGAGATGCACTACACTCAACAGGCTCTCTGAATTGAATGATGTAAGGCATAACCAACTTTCAATTCCCTCTGACAGTCACACTTTTTTTCCATAATGTGTCAGTTTCAAAATTTGAAGTAAATACACACAAACAAATTCACAATTCGATTACAAATCAATATTTTTTTGTGTATTGTCGGAAGTTTTAAGTATTAGAGGATATTATATTTTGATATCATTTGAAAGCTAATGGTATACGCTTTCACATCATTAGACAATCTCAAAATCTCAAAAGTGGGGTTATTTCTCATTTTGCTGTGCCGGGTCACAAATCTGAAAAGTTAGAGGGCCTGACATTTCGATCCTAGCAGGACCTTTCTCAAAGGCAAAAAGAAAAGCCTTTGAGAAAGGTCCTGCTAGGATCGAAACGTCAGGCCCTCTATAACCTTTGAGTTTCAAAATTAATTGCTAAACAATCGTAAACATGTAAATACAATAACAGCACACAATGTTTATGAAGCGAGTTAAGCCCGGCACAATCGGACGTCTGGACGTCTTTTGTCACGCCACATTTTGTTTTGTGGTAGGCTCAAAAGAGTCTTTGTTTGAAACTGGTGCCCGAATTCGAAGTGGTTCAGGGTTCGACGAAGCAGGGTTTTCCCAAAGGCAATGGTGGTGAGTGGCCGTTGGAAATTACTATCATCAAAGATTCCAAAGTTTTCCCAAGAGGTTTTTCATGTAAGAATACAAACTGCCGACTATCTGATAGCCTACTTAGAGGACCTCTCAGGAACTCTCTGTTTACAGACAGACGCTGCTGGAATGCAACCGACAATCCATGGACTTTCTTAAACATTTTGCGTTCATTTTCTTACATAACTGCAATCAGGGACACGGTATGCCAGAATTTATACTTGGAAAACCGCCTTCTTCACATTTGCTTAGGCTTATAATACGTTATAAAGTATTGTCCATCTGGCATCAACAGGAGTCAAATTGGATTACAACTAGCAAAACACATACATAATTATTGCAAACTGCTAACTGACGAGTTCGACCCACATTTTCAGTCTCAAAAGAAGAATGTTTACATTGAGAAAGGTCATGCTAAGATCGTATAACATCAAGCCTTCTAACTCGTAAAATGTTAACATTTCACGTAGTCTTCCCCCCAAGGAAAATCAGTTCCCGCGGAGGAATATTCTTCCGCGGTCCTCTTCCAAGTGAACGGCAAAGCATCAACGCAAACTGTCAGGTGCAGTCTCGTTTCAGTTTCAAAAGAACCTCGACGGATTCTTGCCCACAACTGCCGTGGGACAAAAAGCGCGCAGTAGATTAATTAACAACTTCCCTTCGGTCCTTAATGAAAACTAAAAGAGAAAAAAAAACCTAAAGCTAAATCAGGTGCGACCGGATGTGGTTTCCCTCTAGATTCATTCGACAGCTGAAACTAGAATGTGACGCGTTGGGGCTAGACTCTCTGCAATGATGACAGTTCTCAGTCCCAATCTGTTTTCGTTTCGTTGCTGGTGCTCGTACTAGGCCCATCAACATAGCCATATAGGTTCGGCAAGGTCGCCCTACTAGCTGCGTGGGCCCACCGGAGTCATGGGCAACAAACAAACTCCCCAAAAACGACAGGACGAGGAGGGGATCAGACCGGATGAATTAAGCAATCGAGGAAGTAAGCTCTGGGATAATTTCAGGAGGGTGCAGGCTTCAGTTTCGAAAGGGAACGGATTTTTTGACGCCATTTTTTGATTCCTTCCTGTTGTGCCCTCGCTGTGTTTTTAACAGCGACGTCAAATCAGAAGATTGCTGAGCTATTGGAGACCAAATTTAATTAAAGCAGATATCTGCCAATAAATCCGTCTACGACTGAGAGACCTCGATCGTGGGTGCGAAGGGTATACTTTGGGGGAGGGGACCAAAATGAAACTTTGACGGTTCTGAGCAAATGATAAAACGGCTCTTTGAGGAAAATATGTATCTGTATCTGTATCTGTAGGGTACTGCATATAAACTTCGCTGACGGGATAATTATACTCAGGCGTTTATGGCTGGTGGGGTGGACTTTTAGTAGTGGCAAGGAGGTCGCCTAATACCTCCTTGGTAGTGGGTCCCCCGAATGAAGGAAGTCAAGTGAAGTCTATTATTATTTAGTTTGGACTTGAGATTATCAACTGAGGTGGATTGACGTATACTCCTGGAGACAGTATAGGTTCCACTCAATCAAGGTTCTTGGTACAGTCCACTGCAATGGACTCGGGGTTGCACAGACACTCATGACACAGTGTACAAAAAAATGTGCCGATGTAAGTAAGTAGCTGTACACGGATGTTTACAGTGAGGGTCATGGGTGTGTTTGGAATTATTCTATACTATAGAATGCGTTACTAATGAAGACTTTTCAGACGACGCTGAAAAAAAAATCGCAAGGCTTGAGAAAATGTCTCATGCATGAGAAATCTTGCAAAAGTGCCACCGTGTGAAAGGTTACCAATGCTTGAGAGTGACAGACGTCCCTGGTGAACCCTTGAGAGATTTTGACCTCCGCCAAATCCTCCGCTAGCGGGAGTCTTGACAATCGTTCGTGTGAAGGGAGGAACTGTTTATAGTAAAACGTCCCATGCTATACGCTAAATTCTCTCTCAGGCCTTGCGGGGTTTCTCAGCGTCATCTGAAAAAGGCTTTAGGCTACATTAAGAGCATGGAGGCTTTCCTTCCTCCGTGATTCTAGACAGCATGCGCGACATGACAGCATGCGTATCTGGCCTTGGCGCGGTGCCAAAATCATGGCGGGAATACTCGACAAAAAGGTCACACGCAGCTTGTCAGATATCCGAGCACACCGCATCTGTCCATCGAAATGTCACTCCCGGTCGAAACCGGGGCTTAACCGTACATCCGTTCGACTGCCGGCTATTCGTAGATGCGGTCTGATGTTAGCGAATCTATCTTATCTTTCCATCCGATTCACAACAATGCAACAATGCAACAACAGATGAATGGTTCAAAACAATAAGGAGTGCCTTACCGATTGTTTTTCAGTTTCTTGAAAGGATACGCTTCGGATCTGAACAAAAAAGGAGATATTCGAGGCACGATTAATAACAAAAGAGAACACTCTAATTAATGGGGAAAAAACCTGGGAACTTCAGAAAAATGTTGAAGAAATAAAGACCGGAATGGGATTTGAACCCTAGACTAGTCTGACTTGCTTTACTCATTTCTGATTAGACGGAGTTGTTGTTGATCATTCTAGATGCATCCGTTACGGGAGTCGTCACCCGGTTATGTAACTCAACAGACAACGTTGCAATTTGCCGTAAACAAAAGAGCAGGATATTATATGAATCACGTCTGTATCGATAAACCCACGCCTCACTAACGGTGAAACAAAATGCCGGAGTGAATGACAGTGAATACGCTTTCAGTTGTGCAATGAATATGGCCTTTTCGGAGCACCGTAGTTTGAGTGGAGCCAAGAGGAGCGACTTCGGCCTTTTTTACCAAAACCCGGCTTAGGCTTCGGCTCCGGCTTCGTCTCGTTTATATCCCAAAGCTGAAATCACAGGTTGGAGTTTGTTGTTGGAGTTGGAGCTTTGGGAAAAAAATCAAGACGCAGTATAACATTCAAAAACGAAGCCAAAGATCTGCCATTTTCACTGCCTTTTGTACTTAAAAAAATGATGGAAGAACTAGAGACAAAGCCGGGGTCTGAGTCTAAGCCGGGTTTTGGAAAAAGGGCCTTGAAAGTCTGGATCGAACAAACATCGTATTTCAATACCTTCTGATCGACTTCATCGTCGACTCGCTGCCGCACGCCGCGTAATATCTCATCCCTGGCATCCTCCAGGTATAAGAGTCTGAGGGGGTGACGGGGTCAAAGGGGAAAGAATGGGAGATCTTATTGAAAGCACCAAAGATTCGTGCATCCCGAAGTGGGAAGGACGAGAAACGGTGAGTGAGAGAGTGGGGCGAGTGTTACGATTCCAATTTGTGCCAATTAAAGCCCCTATACAACATTGGTCAGATCAAAAACAGAAATGTTCACAGATTTACATGAAACTAATACAGTTTGAAGATGGTTATAGTAGAAACCTCGTACTGAAATATTTCTGCCTAAAATATTGTATTTTGGGAGAAATGAGTAAAAGAAATAGTTTACGTCTCACCGAGATCTTAACTATTTTTCGGAACAGTACGACGTTGAATGCTGCATTTTCGCGAAACAAATGAAGCGGTTTTCACGATTTTCTCGAGACTCGGTTGGCGGATTGAGCTGAAATTTTCACAGGTGTGCTATTTCATGCATATGTTGGATCAGACAACGTATGGATGCTATTCTTTGACCTCGACCAATGGTGTGTAGGGGCTTTAAGGATTGTCTGCGAGGGACGAGCTGACGACGAAGTGATCATGATTGCACGTAGGTTTCTATGACAAAACTGAAGGCTTCTTTGAAAGAAATGAGCGGTCTCGGCTCGGGCTAAAGCTTCATTTGTATCTTCCGAGATACGAAGATGCAGGTGGCTTAGGCCGTGTCTGAAACGAGCGTCTAGAGCTAGGGCTAGGTCTTCCCCCTATTGGAAATCAGGGGGGTTGCGAAGACAATAGCCCTAGCTGTAGCTCTGGAAGCCCGTTTCGGACACGGCTTTACTGTTGCTGCGGCAAGGGAGTGATTACGAAGGATACCCCAAACATCATCAGGGCTCGGCTGCACTTCCCATTGGCCTTGTTGAATTATGGATCCCTTCATTGCAAGTTGAATTTAACATGACAAACTTCTAGGTATTGGTGAACTGTGGAAGCGTATATAGATAGCGGCAATTGATTTGCCCGTTCTCGTCCAACAAGCACAGTTTGTCTAACCTCCATAAAGCCTGGTACAATTAGGGTCGTAATTTTCTTGGGGGACACGGGCAGATTTCTGAGGGAAGGACTTCTCACACCTACCGTTGATAATTCCGCCGTAAGTTGTCGTTCTCGTTCCCGGAAAACTGGCGACGCATTTGTCGAACCTTGGTCTGGGTCTTGGACTGGAGATGAGAAGGGTAAAAAAAAACACACACAACATGAAGTGATGCTCGTGTGGACGTCCATATTCCAACGGGCTACTAGTATTAGTACACATCGGCCTGAACATGGCAACAATTGGGCTCACGCCTTTGGCAAGTTCTTGAAAAGAGCCGGTCTTTGGCAAGCCGGTTCTTGTGGGTTCATGTCTTTGGCGAGTTCATGTCATTTCTTGTAATACAACAGATGTTAAGTAGAAGGTTTGCGATGATGCATGTAAGCCTAGCACTTCTCTTTCAAGAAGGAGTGTGGCTCTGAAAAGAGCCGGTCTTTGGCAAGCCGGTTCTTGTGGGTTCATGTCTTTGGCAAGTTCGTGTCATTTCTTGTACCCACCATAAAGGAATACAACAGATATGTTTTAAGAGGAAGGTTTGCGGTGACATGCATGTAGCCTAGCAGAAAAGAGCCGGTCTTTTGAGCTCATGTCTTTGACAAGTTCGTGTCATTTTTTTACACCCATCATAAATTCATACAACAAATGTTGTGCAGTGCTCAGTTCAGCTTTACACTCCATACTCCATCGTGTATTATCCGATATAAACGGTGCTGTCCGATACGACGTTGTAATCGAAATACCTTTTCATTGCTTACTAAGACCAAGTGTTAGTCATAATTATTTCAAAACAGAAACTATTTAGCGACCATCCCTCACACCGATTGTTGAGAAAACCTGAGGAATCTGCATTGGTTGAGAGAACAGGCCGCAAAATGAAAAGTTACACTAGGCAGTGAAAACAAACCGTGGGAACTAAAATAGGCGAACCTCTTCGAGCGTGGTGGCAAACCAGGTTGATACGAATTACTCATTACATACACGGTGAAGCTGCAACAAAATGTATTGTATCACTGGTGCCGACTTTTGTAAAGAAAACGAAAACGAGCAAAACCGCACGGTATATGATTCATATAACGCAGCCATATTCGAGGCATGTCTGTGGTTGTTCGTCTGCACTCTGCCTTTAGTTACCTGATGGAAGAATTATTGGCTGCCTTCACAGATACCCCCAATGAACTCCTGTCGCGATCTTTTCGATGAGAGCCAGGATTGGCGTTAATGTCCACGGATAACAGCACACTGAATTCCGTGCGTTATTCTCGGCGCGTTCCACGGTGTACAACCGTGCTGTACATGCGTGGGATCGTGGGCTCGTTAACTCCTCGGCTCGGTGGGTTGTGACTACAGCCTGTTCACGGATCGTCTTTTGTACCACACTATACTAAACAGTCGAGGCTGGATGTTGTTATGTTAGGTACGTCCTTGAAGCTTTCCAGCCGGCTCGATACCGACCTTCGAACGTCCAACCACAGTTCCCCGATTTATCTAATCACAGAGTCACCCACGATCTGCGTTTACGTGTTTCGTGCCCGGATCTCGAACTCGGGGGAAACAAAAACGAGTTTTTTTCCCCATTTCAATGCCTCGGTGTTTACAGAATGAAAGCGGAAAGTCACCCTAGCCTAATGATTGTCGTGTACCGACTGCATGGGGTGCATGGGTGGGTTGTGTTGTGGGTTGTATTATGTATTCATTGGTTTCTTCTATGAATTCACAACAGTTGAGCTCGCCCGGCGAATAATCGGAATCACAATTGCCTAGGGCACTCGGTGGCTATAATTATACATGTACACGTATACTTTCAACCCGTGTTTTAATAACAGACTCGGTCCTCGCCAAAAAAGGGCACGCGGAAGAAATACCGCTAATTGTTGTACTGACTTGTACGCCATTCGTTCGTTTCTTCGATTGTTACCCATTTACTCTATAGCATTTTCCATGAAGCCATGTCATTGCCTATATGATTGATATCGTCACTGGGGTATTCTCAATAGAGTTCGAGGGAGTAACGGTGAAACGTTCTCTGAAAAGTGTTGTTTACAGTTATAATTATAGTTCGAGTCGGCGTTCAATGCGGAAACGAATGGACGTGGGTGCTATGACGTGCGGTTCCTTGCTGTATGGGTGCAGCACACAAAATCCATCCAAGATGGCTCCGCCGAGCTGATAATATCATAAAGTGTGTACCCACAACTTTTTTTTTTAATAAGGGGTCTTTGGAGGCTAATTAACTGATACATCTTAGAACAAGTGAAGCTTGAGACAACCTGGGGGTTCACTCTTCAATTTGGTATGTAATCTGGACCATATCTGTCTTTAAATGTGGCCCTATTTGGCTGTGGAAGTGGAGGGGTCCATCCCAAAATCCTTGCAGAAATTCGGCTTGGACGGCTACACATTTTGGGGGTGTTTTTTTCTGGGGGTAATTAGCAAAAAATCTAATCGGCTAAGAGCACTAAAATTGAAAAGAATCTGAGAGATGAAGGTCCAAACTACAATTTTAAGTATAGCTACAAGAACTGAGAGACTTTTGGGCATGGGATAATTGGCTTTGAAAGTGAGTGTTTTTGTACAGTGTTCAATGGGAGCTCGATTTAGTGTTCTGCACCCGTATGGTTGTTGGTTGTTATGTAGTAGAATGTGTTCATTCATTGGAGAGGGTTCATTTGGGTGGTGGCACTCCGACTACGCATGGGCTGAAGGAAGTCTCAGTCTTCAGCATTCAAAACACTCACAATGCGATTAGGATCCACTGCAGGGGCCCCACTGCATGGAGTTAGCCCGTAGACTTGGGCACCGGTCGCCGTTTTAACATAAGATGTACATAACATTTACTTCAATCTGCTAATGGTTTACAAAATACACCGTAATTGAATACAATACTATACAATACAAGACATGATAACATTTTAAGGTTATCAATGCAGAAATATCATCGAAAACTAAGTACAAACATGGAGGAATAAGTTCCTCCATGGTACAAACAAGTTGGAACATTTATGCATAGGGTGAAGCAAAAGCTTTTGTTCACTGGCCTGGGGATAGACATTTAACAATTAAGACAAGAAACGGCCGATTCCCTGCAGCGATTTTGTTTTGTGTCCGTAGGTAAGCGAGTCAAAGTACTCCCTGTACACCAGCATCAGCAGCCCCGCTGCTTATCAGGAGCCGTCTGTCGCAGCGACGGCCATAATTATATTTTTTGCGACACGAGCACGAGTCTACAGCGATGGCCTTTAGTACTACTAGAAGTACTACAGACAGTACTAACTACTGTAGCCCTCCTATTCAGAAGCCTTGGACGAAAAGCCTTCTGTTCGTCTGCTCACGCAAAGGCAAAGCTTCAGAGCTATAAGGATCATCTTTATTAGACATGACAATAGCAACAATGATGCAGAAATCATGCTGTCAATCATGCCAGCGACCGTTGTAACACGGCGTACCTCCATGGTTGTAATAATGGTTGTAAGAATGGTTGTTATAATAGTTGTAACCCCACACCCAACAAGACAGTCCACAGCATCTCGTGCATTATCATTACGTGGTGAGGGATGATACTCACACACAAGGATGGGGCCGACTCCACGCGGTGATCAGAGGAATCCCCGCTCGTTTTCGTCAGGATTGACAGTGAAAATTCACGGTCTTTATAGTCCAGGGTGTGGATTGTGCATGCAGGGCTCCATATACTGTTACACACGGGGTGACGGATAGTGTGTCAGCATCTGTTTCATCTTATCTACTGACTGCATGTGGCCTGTTTCAGCCAGCTCTATTCCGTCACCAACTACATGCGCACTGACGATACTTCCCCCAACGTCCTATGGCGAGGGAATTTCCCTGCCTGGTACCCCGATGATAATGCCAGCGACAGTACCACTGTATAATCAGCCTCGTCAGTGGTGCGGAACGGTACCCGCCGCTGTCTATAGCTAGCTCTGTACGAGGTCCTCGTGAAACCAGCCTAACAAAAATACAAGACGAGTTCACGGGGCAAAGTGTAATACTATAGACGGATTGTGCGACCACTGTACCACGAGACTTATACAGTGAGTATTTTTTTCATCTAATTTGGCACAGAGCAGCGATGGAAATGCATAAAATTAATAAGAATGTGGACATTATGATAATATGATAGTCTTCTTTGCTCATTTCCACTCCTGTTCTGCACCAAAATGAGATGCAAAAATAACCACAATAAGTCACGTGATGACATGTAAAACATTGCTCGCGCAATCGCTCTATTGAGTTACTCTTGGTTTCTCTAATTCGTAATTTTCGAAATTTTCGAGGGGTTTAAATTGTTTTCGTTTTTGTAAAATCAGTCGGCGGCCGAAGTCTGATCTGCATGGACTTTGGTTGACAACCTCTCCCTGCAATGTTGATGTGAGTGACATATACCAGCCATAATTATTTGAAATGCAGAGGGCCTGATCGACGTTTCGATCCTAACAGGACGGACTTCCTCAAGGCCAGAGTGAGAGAAGTCCTGTCAGGATCGACACCTCAAATGCTTTCGATAGTTTCCTCATTCCAGTCAGTGAGCTATCTGCAAATTTTTTTGCATCGATTGTTTGATAATAGCTGGACCTTTCTTTATAACTGCAAATTGTATGCATCGATTTGAAAGAGAGGCAATGAGCGCTACAAGTTCCAAGATTATATTGTTCCCCGCTGCTTTTTGATCTTTTCTTGACATACTCTTCAACAAATCCGAACGTTATCTTAGGAACAAAGGTAAGGTTCCTTGAATCTACCGCCATCTTGGAAATCTGGCGCCTATAGCCTCGTTTTGGGCTCAACAATTTGCATAAATATTAGGAAAGGCCTAATTAGTATTCGTGAGAAACCTGTGCAGGGTGAGTATAGTAGCAGGTGGGTGGCTTTTTGTTCGATCGTTCTCCGATACTGTCTTGAAAGGAGGGCCTTAGATTGTGGAGGACACAGCGGCCAGGAGGAAAACCGAGACCGCTGGGCATCCTCACCCTCACCCTGATAACCACAGCATCTCCGAGGCCCGGGGAACCACTCTAACTTTTCGACATAGCAGAACTGTTACCCAAGGACCAGTGCACGTCACTTGACTTAGCCTATATGCTGCTACCCCAGGGGAACATCCTGACAAACAAAAACGGAATATCTGATCAACTTTCCCCAACCAAGATCAACGAGATGGCCGTGTCGATACCAAGTATAGTAGTGCATATATTATGCGACAAGAAGACGGTAATTAGACTCATTACGAGATCTCATCATTACACTTTCCATTATTTGTTTACAATAAACTACCGTCCGCCAAGTAGTACTAGTAGCTCCAGTTAGTTTCATTAGAATTCCAGTAAGGATTACAACGGTCTTGGGAGATGACTTAAAACATAAAACGCCGAGCAAGAAGTCTTCATACAAAGTGGCGTAATGTTATCCATTGCAGAAAAGTAAAAGACGGAAAGTAAACAACAACAACTAAATCAAGCAAGCAAAAGGAAATATTGAACTGAACCTAATGCAGGGTAGTAGTTAAAAGAAGGGAAACGCATTAGAATAAACATGATTGGAAGATGGGGTGTGGAAAAAAAACTTGCAAACTTCGGAGTGGTGTGATTTCATCAGTTTCTCTTGCTGATCCTAACGTCCTTGCGAATTTGTGGAACTACAATTAACGCAAACAAGACGAAACGATAAGACGCGATGACACTGTCTGTTACGAAAGAGCACGATTGCGCCCACAACTAGTACTATTTTCTCAAAACAATATTTTGATGTATTGACCGGTAAGCGACATTTCCAATATCAAACATTGTTTTAAAAAGCAAGGGCTGAAAAAAGTTGCTGGAGCTATAGCTACGGATTGCACCTACCCTGGCCCTGTGAACAAAGCGAGGTCGAAACCGCTTCATCCTGAGATGGAGAGGGCTGGTCGGTCGCGCACGCAGAAAGTAATCCCTCGCAGACTGCATAGCTCTGGATCTTCTGGATCGCTTGCGTAAAAAAAATTCTTAAGTGGACACGGTATGGTGCAACACTGATCTGGCATAAACAGCGGACGACAGCGGATTTATATACCTGCCGGCAACCCCCCTTGCAGCTCCTGTTTCGACGCGTTACGTCTGGCGACAAGTGAAAGCCGTGGTGTGAGTCACGTGCCAAGCCAATCCTTATTGTTTCGTGGCTGTCGAGTTTTGTTTCGGGCGAATGTCAGCGAGGGGTCGCGGCGGCGACCGACCCGCAGGAAGTGCGCATGCGTTTAGCGTTGGCATCTTGGACGATGTGGGGCATGGGGGATTTCCCCCCGTGTTTCCTCGAAGGCTCGGCCCACCCCACCAACCCGGGAGGTCAGACGTTTGGCCTACTTAATTGCTTTGGTCTTTCGTCCCAAGGCCAAATTAATGTGCAGACCGCCCGTCCCGCATTCCTGCCTCGCCAATTTGAGCGGGATTTTCCGCGCGGTTTCACAATCTGACGATTCACCTGCATCATATTGCATAATTAAAGGGATAACACAATTACATTGGTCGAAGTCAAATAATAGCATCCATTTATACGTTGTCTGATCCAAAATACGAAAGAAATAGCACCCCTGTGACAATTTCAGCTCAAAATGCTAACCGAGTCTCGAGAAAATAGCGAAAAACCGCTTCAATTGTTTCGCGAAAATGCAGCATTCAACGAATTGTTCCGAAAAAATATTGGTTAGATCTATAAAAGACTAGGCTATATAGGGAGTGATCATGAGACGTAATAATCGATTTCTTTACTCTATTCTAAAAAAAAATACAGCATTTTAGGCAGATTTTTTTCAGTGTGAGGTTTCTACCATAACCATCTTCAAACTGTATAAGTTTCATGTAAATCTGTGAACATTTCTTACCAATGTTGTGTAGGGGCTTTAAACAGTAAAGGGGCTTTAAACAGTAAACAAGCATAAAGTAGACGTAGACATTCTGGGAAATATTGGCTGGAATACATCGGCTGATTTGTGTCGGTGAAAATGTGCCCTCATCCGTAGTATTCATATACGTCGACTGCATGGAGCACACCCTGTTGAATTATGATTGAGCTATGTTATTATTTTTGTAAATAACACCATGACAGATGAGATTTCTTGCAACCAACCAACGAAGTACAAATTAGGTAATGGACCGAAAATCCCAGCAGATTGGCAGTTTTGACTACTGAGTAAAGTAATGCACAATCTTGCAGATCGGCGTTGCTTCTGGCGTAAATGATGTTGTTATTGTTTCGACTCAAGCAGGATCTTTCTAAAAAGGCAGATTGACAAGGACAAAACAAATAGGAAAAGGGGGAGTTTCATGGATACGGATGATAGACAGAGGACAAAGGTGGAAGGGTGAGATGAAAGGGAAGGGCAGTTTATTTGTTTATTGGTAGGAAAATCATAAAAAATGTGGTGAGGTTACAGGGGCCTGAGTATTGTTTGGGTCCCAAACATAAATTTCTCACGAATTCTTTTCTTCCGGTCCAGTGCTCGTGGGAGCTAAGACGATTCTTATGATTTGATCAATCATATATAGGACCGGCCCTTCTCTTCGAGTGGCAATGAATGATTGGCATTCACGCCATCCTTGAAGATTGATCACCGACCCTCGAGGTCTCCCAAGGAGGCTATAGAGTTCTCAGCTGCCTGCCCTTCGAACAACTTCTTCCACCGGTATCCGTCTTAGGCGGAACTCGCCCTCACTTCACCTCGACATCTCCATCACCCCCCCCCCCCCCCTCCCCGCTATCCCGGACTCGATAGAGGTCCGGGTCAGTTACTTTAAAAACAAAGGCATTTTAAAATGTCTCGTCGCCCGCAGAGTTCACCCAAAAGTCTATTGCGACGAATACGGTGACCCCTTGTACCCACACGGCTATTGCAAAACACTGGAAATGTATTAAAGTTACTTTAATCGTTTCCAGCTGTTACCAACGTTTCGGGTAGTGTGTACTCTGCCTGTCGTCAGACTTCCATCCCCCAATGAGCAAGTTTTGTATACCCCTTGAGGTACATTATCAATTTAAATGGCAAAGGGAAGTTAGATAAGCCGACTTGGAGCATTGCATGGTGGACATACCAAGTGGAAGGTTTGCGGTGACACCATGTAACACTTCTCTTTCGAGAAAGAGTGTGGCTCTGAAAAGAGCCGCTAACTCAACGTTTCGGGTAATGTGTACTCTACCCGTCGTCAGGAGACTGCAGTATATTTTGTTATTAGTTTCAAAACTTAAAACAGTAACGTTGATTAGAATCACTGAAACTGTAGAAAGATCATACCTTTAAACTGGGCCACCTTAGGGTTGCATAGAAAGCACCATGTGCAATCATCCCGTCAGATCGCTCTATTCAATTTCCTGGGAAAAAGTGGGACACGGAGCTGGCTTGTATGATTTCGCAGCTCGTAACTTGACCAGGTCCAGACACGTTATCGCTGTCCACAGGCTGGATGTGAAATTGATACGAAGCAGAGCAAGCTATATCTTATAGGCGTCCCCACAGCTTTGGAACGTAACAAATGATGACATATCCCCTGTGGCTCATCATTCCGTGCAATGACATGTAAGCACAGTATACCAGCTGACTCCCTATATATGGCGTGCGAAATGGGAAACTAATTATCGTAAAACGATAGTTGAAACGAAGAGTATCGACACGCACGTGGACAGTGGGGAAAGCAACAAATATTACATGGAAATGGTATTGTCATGTCTTGCAACCGGACTTCGTGAAAAAATCCAACCTGACGACGAAGGACGCTCCGAGACAGAGGGAAAATGGGATCGCTTGGGAACCATTAACCATTTCGAGTCCTCACCAAATGTCTCTATTTCTCTTTCGAACTCTCATAACCCGGTTTTCAAAGAGCTGGTTGCGGTTTATTTCTCGCGAAGCAGTCTCGCATTTCCATGCGATTCTTTCTCTCTTTGCTGTGATATCTTGCCTTTTGTAAGCATCTATAGCAGAAATATCTCGGGGAATAAAAACTAATAATTGTTTGTAATAGAGACACACGGTTTTATTTATGATGGAAATGTATTTCATGACGATGAGGTACAGTCTGACTCTGATTTGCAATCAAGACATGAGATTTCTATTGTAAGCTACTCCTGTTTCTCATGAACATATCTCAGTTTCTTAGTGGAGACGATGGTGGTATACAGCTTTCAGTTATACATCGATACATAATTATGGTTTATAATCCGTATTTCAGTTTCTATACTCGAGACTGAACCCGCGGTAGGGCATAGCTAACACCTCGTGTGTCTTAATATATCCAAATTGGAAAGATATCTTTTTGTCAGTGTGATGATATTTCGGTTTCTTATATTGATATGTTTCTAGTGACCTATATAGCCTGACGAAATAGATAGGTAGAAAGGTACTCGGCTAGGATCGAATTAACGTCAGGCCCCCTTCTTTCGGTTTCAGCGTTGCTGATTTGTACTCATTTTAGTCAGTGAGCGGTTTGCAACATTTTGGTATAGATATCTTTCTATTATTATTCAGTCATTAGTTAGACTGTCCTATAGTTTTATGGGCCTTGTTTTGGCACAGCGGCACGCCATACATCCTGTCCCTCGTAATAGTATTTGGCCGATGACTATGATAACACTGGATTTTCCATCCATACGGGCTGCTATTTCGCCATGATGTGAAGCAACCCGGGACGGATTGTGTCACGTGACAGTGCCATTACCCCTACGTCACAAATGAGGATGACACTTGAACCCGTGAGGGTCAAGTTAAAGGATATCCAGGAAGCCTGCTGTTTGCGCGCGCTTGCATGATGATTGCCAAAGGCTTGCCGTGGCGGGTAAATTCCCCATTATTTTAGGACACCATAACCTACGGCACAAATGCTAAGGAAATGCGCCCCCCCCCCCCACGCACGGGGCTCATTGGAGGAAATGTGTGGGAGTGTCTGTATTGCCCAGGGGGTCGGGCCGGACCGGGGGCTGACCGTCAATTATTATTGGAACACACGGTGCCATGATTCTGTGACGCAATGGGGAATTCCCCCACTGCAAAAAAATTACTTGACAAAATAAAAATACTCACAACCTGATGCAACTAGTTTTCTCCTATCCCCAGCTCAAAGATTGGGTTTAAAACTTGTTTTCAAGGCGAACGGCGACAACCTATATCAACAGCAATTAGGCCCAGTGTACACACTACACATGCACACATTTTTCGCTTGTTTGGTCAAAACATGACATCGATCTGATGGGGCAATATGTTGGGGAAATATGTACATAGGCCTGGCCTATTGTTCTTTTTACTTCTTCTTTTGGAACATTAAGTAAATACAAACAACTTTTGCAAACTGCTCACTGACTAAAATGACCAGTCCTGCAATCTCAAAAGTTAGAAGGCCTGGCGTTTCGATCCTATAGCAGGACATTTCTCAAAGGCAGAATGACAACTGGACAAATCTGATACAAGAAGGAAGGGGGTAGAGAATATAGGACACGGATGACAAAGGACAAAAAGGAAAGCTTTAGTAGGGTGAGATCAAAATAATGGAAGGGTCTGGAGTAGGGCATATAGGAATTAGTGAGAAGAGGGGGGGAGATCAAAGAGGGAAGTGTTGGGGATCGGAGTGAACACAAAAGAAGAATTATCAGTGCAGTAAACGTGTATTATGACCTGGATGTTGAGACCACGTGGTTGAATGGTCCGAATACTAATTCATCCACATTTTCTCACGGCTAAGACGGACAGCATTACTACGGTGACCAAGGGATTCTATGCCCACAGTACACTCATATCTGATATCGAATGATCAGGGAGATTGAAGTGATACCCAACAGGGGTGTAAATTTTACCAGTTTTGATTTTAGACCTGTAAACTATAGGAGTGCCTATATGGCTACAGATACGGTTTTTTAGGGTGTTTTTGGTCTCGCCGTATATTGAACATTACAAACTCTACAGAAAATGAGGTATAATGTTGGGGGTGGTGCATGTAATAGAGCCATAGGTCATGTGGGTTGTTCCAGAAGAATTTCTACTGAAAGAGTCTATTTCCTAGACATCTGTCTTGCAGACATTTCGAGGTGCACTTAAATGTACCAAATTTGGTGGTAGGTGAAGACGTCCAAAGGGGGAATTAACATATACTCGAAAAATAAGTCTGCACGCAGGTTATACGGGGGCGCCTGAAAGCCAAAACAGGTGAGTTTGGAATGGCACTAGCCAGACGTACGAAAAGTATGGTGGCTCTGTGGTGATGTTCCTTTGTTATCTTACGGAGAGTAGGAGACAAGGGGTAGGAAGTAACTGAATTTACCGTTTTGCAAAAGGGCACCCTAATCCCAAAAGTAATTTGGGCCTAAGTGGAATATGATGGTCCTTCCGGCTCCCCTGGGTCTAGGCCTATACATGATGGATTATTAGATGTAGCTTTGGAAACACTATCCCTTTTTCTTCAATTTTCTTCTAGGATGAAACACAAAATAATGGTGACCGAAAAGTTTTTATTTCTGTTTTCTATTGGGTAGTGACGTCAGTGACGTCAGTGACGTCATTATAATGCATTCGTAGACTTGTGCATTCGTAGACCTAGCAGTTGATAGGTTCATAAATCTGCCCGTCTAACCCTGACTTCACAGTGACCGGATTCATCTGAATTTCATTCATTTATATCGGCTTGATTCATATACAGAACGATCGCGACTAAATCCATTTCGCTGCATGCGCCTTGAGTCAAAGGCTAATCCCCCCTACACCACGCCCATTTTGTGGCCTCCGCTTCCCGGTTGTCAAGGCCCTGGTTTCGCCAACGCGTCCCTTCATTGGTCAATGTCTATGGCCGTCTCTTCACCCAGTCCAATCACAGCTGGTGTTACAGAAGGCGCTGGAGCCGTCAGTGTCACAAAATGGCGTCGAAAGTGTCGAAAGGGCAACGATATATCGGCGAAACGAAACAACAGCTCCGGGATGGTGAATTTCACTTCCGATTTCATATTTCTTAGCGGATCGGTCACAATCAAGTTGGCCTCTTTCGTCACTCCCGAAAAGAAAACCATTTTACAATTTCCGGATGTGACATTGCACCATGATTTCGACCCAAGTTCTCAGTCTTACTTCAATACTTGACTGTGAACTTTTCCTGTTTCAGTGTTGTTTGTCGATTGAACTTTTTTTACTTTTTAGGCATGAGATAAAGGTTGATCGGAGCACATAGACATGCCCGTATTTGTTCAATCTATATATCTTTCAATTTCCTTTCAGGCTACGGCATCTATAAATATTCCAATAGCTATTTCCGCTATGAAGGGGACTGGAAAGAAGGGAAGAAACACGGTACGTAATCGTAAGCAAATCGTAAGCAAAATGAAAATCTTTCCTTATTTACTTTTAGTTTTAGTATCTGCCATCTGTTACATCTTCGGTCAGATCTTCGGTCTATTTTGAGGAGGTCCCCGACCTTCTAAAAAAAAAAGGCGATTGTAAAGGTCCAAGTTACTCGGACTAGGTCAGATCTACCCCCAGAACTGTGGGGTTCTACGTCGTCCGCTGCTATCCCGACCGGAACCCCACAGATAACTAGGCTTTTTTTCCCATAGGCTTCTGTGTAACGTTCACAAGTGCTGTGGCATAGGGATCAGCAGGTTCAGCATAACTCATAAAATACTGCTTCATTTGGCCCAAGATTTCTAGCAAATGTGGTTTACATACGAAAATGTGTCGATTTCCCCCAAAAAGTGGGCGAAAACATTTTTTCCACATGGACAGTTGCACACAGGTGCGTGGTATGTAAACCACATTTGCTAGAAATCTTGGGCCAAATGAAGCAGTATTTTATGAGTTATGCTGAACCTGCTGATCCCTATGCCACAGCACTTGTGAACGTTACACAGAAGCCTATGGGAAAAAAACCTAGTTATCTGTGGGGTTCCGGTCGGGAGAGCAGCGGACGACGTAGAACCCCACAGTTCTGGGGGTAGGTCAGATCATGATCGATCAATATTTCTTGAATCAGATATTCGATGTGTCCAGGGTCTGACATCTCAAGTCTTAAAAGCAATCTGCCTTTGAGAAAGGTCCAGCTAAAGTCCTACTGCTAGTGCTACTGCTAGTTCTAGTCAAGCCCTCCCAAATTTTGATATCAGTTAAAGTTAAACTAACAAAAAGCATCCATCTAACTAGTCGCGGTGACCGTAACCCTTATCCTCCCAGCGGTCGGAGACCTGAGGTCTAGGGTAATTTACATGCTCTTCAAAAAGGGGCAAGTGACTTTACAAATGTGGGTCAGTAGAAACCCAGTGGTTGGTAATTGAAAAATAAATCATTAAATCATATATATTACAAGACGTCCGTACTGGAATTCGGGAGTCGCGGGTTCGAATCCCGCCCGAGCTGCCTGAAATATTTTTATCAGGCACCGGGCAAAGCACTGAGCATTCAGTGTTTACCACGTCGAGTAAGGGCAAAACCTCTTTGAAATCATTAAATGTAATTCAAAGACTAGTTCAGTAGTTGACTTTTTATTTGGGAAGGTCACCATCTAAGGCTGGACAGCTTAGACGGTGAGAGCACTAGCATGCAAAACCAGAGGTCTCGGGATCAAATCCCGGTCCAATCGAACTGTTACTCGAATATACCATTGACCTACGTGCATTCTCTATCTGTACAGGCCACGGCAAGCTGGTCATGGCCGACGGCAGCTACTACGAGGGAGAGTTCATCCACGGGGAGATTGAGGGCCACGGGTTCCGCAAGTGGTCCTCGGGGGTCACCTACTCGGGTCAGTTTGTGGACGGCGAGATGAATGGCCACGGGGTCATGACCTATGCCGACGGAGCGGTCTACGAGGGCGAGTTCCTGAGCAACAAGAGGGAAGGTGAGAACGGAGGCCGAGATCAGACCCGTTACCGCGGAGATGCATTCACGCCGCACTACATCATCGTGATGCAGACTCTGCGGTTGAAACAACCGCTATGACCGTATACCGAGTCTAGTGATTTCAGCGTCAGTATGGCGAAGTCTTAGACTGCGCTAGACTGGCTGTCTAGATCCTTTTTTCCTGTAAGAAAAAATGTTGCTTTATATTCATGACCCTCTGTTTGACCCTGAATAGGCCGTGGTATGCTGAAACAGTCGGATGGCTCTGTGTACGAAGGCTCCTTTCACAATGACAGGAAACATGGGGAAGGTTCTCAGAACTACCTGTAAGTGGACTCTACAACCTGCCATGTTAGATCCATGCACGTCGACAAAGAGCAACTTTCAAAGGGAAGCTCAAAATGTAGCATTGCTGCGAACCCCAAAAAATTCAAACTTAACGATCTATTGATTCGGATTCCTGGATTTTGATGAGGAAAGAGGCAGAGTATACTTTCTTATGCGGATTCGCTAGAAAACGAGACTGGAATCCTTTGATTGGGTATCCGGAACTCAGAGATACAGACCTAAGGGCATTGTCAGCTTTGCAATGCCTCATTATTTCTATTGGCAATTAGCGGCCGGGCTACTGTTAATTACAATAGTCCAGAGGGAGTCATGTTTCTATTTTGGAAGTCCTGACGTTTTGATCTTATCAGGACCTTTCTACAAGCCAGAATTCTACCTTTGAAAAAACGCAGTGGCTGTTGTTACGGCAGTTGTCTGTGTGGTTCCCTGACTTGATTGTATTTCGTCAGCATTGCAGGCTGGTTGAACCAGTCTATTAGCTGATAGTCTGGTTCGAAGAGCTAAACATCCTGACAAATCTGTGAAGTCAGGGAACCACACGGACGCCTGCCGTAACAACAACCACTGCGTTGAAAAAAAGCGCTGTTTGCGACTTGATTATATGACCACTATTGAATTGGTAAAGCGGGAATACCTTTTGAACACTGACATTTTAAGATCACTTCTAATTTCAAAAGTTGGAAGGCGTGACGTTTCGATCCTAGCATGACCTTTCTCAAAGGCAAAATCACTTTGACTTTGTTCAACTGTTCACGTAGAAAGTAGTTGTGCTGGATGTTAATTAATTTCATCAGGTTTTCTTATTCATCTTCTTTTTCATTCTGACGTAGAAATGGAGATATTTATATTGGTGACTGGATCCAGGGCTTGAGGCAAGGCAGTGGAGAGCTGAGATGTGCCGACACAACGGTCTATGACGTGAGTTGATTCTGTTCTCAATCATTCTGGAGCGCGTTGTGATTTCCAAAGAATGGAGAGGCAGAGAAAAGGCCTTTGAGAAAGGTCCTGCTTGGATCAAAATGTCAGGCCTTGTACATTCTGGAGATTTTGCATTTTGGTTAGGTTGTGCATTTTGATTTACATTTTAATGGTAGGATTGATTCCAATGCAATTCTTTCTCTTCTCATCGTGACTTTGAATTTGTTTTTGAATATAAATAGATCAATAAAGATTTCTCAATGGACAGGGATTTTCACCCGGGCCTCTAGTTTGACATACAAGCCTTGCACAACCTAAGCTATTCCAGCTCTTAGTCTAGGGCCTACTAAAAAAGTCAACTATTTTGGCAAAAAGACAAGAAGACAAAGTGTCAGTTTTTTGTTGCACTTTTCTCCATGATCCTCAGATTACTGGATTAGCCGTACCGTTTGAGCTACACGTAAAAAAACTTCACTGCACATGCTGTTTTTACATCAGATGCAAACTGAGATAACATTTTTGCCTTCACTATTAAACTAGTGTTGCCTTAAACCGAATTATTAGAAGGACCTCTTTGTCTGGCATAAGGGGCAGTAATCAGTATTCACTATTCAAGCACAGCCTTGAGAGGAATCTGTCCTGCAGAGGATTGTGTCTCTGGCTCTCCCTAATTGACAGGAAGCAAATCAGTCCCCCTATACCCCAAACAGCCGCAGTATTCGGCTCCAAAAAATGCCACCCCAGGGCTCAGACGAGCAGATGTGTAACATCAACTCAGCATTGTGTGCAAAGGGGCGTGGTGGCCAGTGTGTTTCTAGACATTTAGTCATTTACACACCCATATCACAGCTGACTTCATGAAGACACTGCATGAATGCCAAAAAAATGTGTCCCTGAGCAAACTTATAATCTGTCCCTTGGGATCCTGACAAGATTTCTCTCAGAAACAAACGATTCCCACAATTAATGTAATAATGCTGCTGTCCCAATAGGCCTTCTTGTCCGTGGGACATTTTAAGGACATATTTTACTCTAATCAATCATTTTATGACAACATTGTGTTGCTGTTTTTCTTTAAATCGCCACTTTAGGGCCAGTGGCGTAATGATCTATACAACGGACAAGGGACCATGATTCACAGCTCAGGAATGACCTACGAAGGCTTGTGGGTAAATGGCAGACCTGCAGGTAAGTACACAAATTGTTCGCTCAGGTCGTGTTGAACAGGTTGCATTTTGTTTTAAACTAGAAGTTTGCTTTATGATTGTATCGATTTTCACAAGCAACATTAAATGTTTCACCGAAAAATCTTGGGTCAGTTGGTCTCGTAGGGTTTGGCTTTCTGAATCGTAACCTCTCTTTCTGTCTTCCTCCAATCCTCTCCCCTCCCTCCTCCCCCTTTCCTCCAACTTCCCCCTTCTTCCCTCCCCTGCCTTCCCCCTCTCCATTCCTCCCTCCTGCCTCCTCCCTCCCCTCACCCTGCCTCTCCCTTCCTCCTGTGCCTCACCCCTGTCCATTCCTCCCTCCTTTCCCCTCCCTCCCCTCATCCTGCCTCCCCCTCCTTCCCTCCCCTGCCTCACCCCTCTCCATTCCTTCCTCCTGCCACCTCCCTCCCCCACCTCTCCCTCCCTTCTCGGACCTCAAAGTGGAGGCATCGCAGATCGTCCTCCTGTGCGATGCTGAGATGGAGATGTACCAGGGCACCTCCTTCAGTGTGGAGGTGGAGGTGCGCTCGGAGACCGGCGAGCCAGTCAGGGAGGAGAGTGGCCGGCTGCTGCAGATCACGGCCGGCTTCCGGCATTACACCCCCAGCCAGTCCTCCCCTCTCTTCGACCTGATCGAGGACATGGAAGAGAAGCCCCAGCCTTCTCCCTAGTTAGTAGCTCTCAGAATTTCTTTCATCGGGTGTGTGGGTGGGTGTGTGTGCCTTGTGGAGACCTAGTAGTGCCTTGTGAAGCTAGTGGGTACCTAGTAGTGCCTTGTGGAGCTTGTGGGTACCCAGTAGTGCCTTGTGGAGCTTGTGGGTACCCAGTAAAGCCTTGTGGAGCGTGTGGGTACCTAGTAGTGCCCTGTGAAGCTAGTGGGTACCTAGTAGTGCCTTGTGGAGCTTGTGGGTACCCAGTAGGGCCTTGTGGAGCTTGTGGGTACCAAGTAGTGCCTTGTGGAGCGTGTGGGTACCTAGTAGTGCCCTGTGGAGCTTGTGGAGACCCAGTAGTGCCTTGTAGAGCTTGTGGGTACCTAGTAGTATCTTGTGAAGCTTGTGGGTACCTAGTAGTGACTTGTGGAGCTTGTGTGTACCTAGTAGTGCCTTGTGGAGCTTGTGGGGACCTAGTAGTGCCTTGTAAAGCTTGTGGGTACCTAGTAGTGACTTGTGGAGCTTGTGGGTAGCTAGTAGTGTCTTGTGGAGCTTGTGGGTACCTATTTGTGCCTTGTGAAGCTAGTGGGGACCTAGTAGTGCCTTGTGGAGCTTGTGGGGACCTAGTAGTGCCTTGTGGGTACCTAGTAGTGTCTTGTGGAGCTTGTGGGTACCTAGTAGTGTCTTGTGGAGCTTGTGGGTACCTATTTGTGCTATGTGAAGCTTGTGGAGACCTAGTAGTGCCTTGTGAAGCTTGTGGGTGCCTAGTAGTGCCTTGTAAAGCTTGTGGGTACCTAGTAGTGCCTTGTGAAGCTAGTGGGGACCTAGTAGTGCCTTGTGGAGCCTGTGGGGACCTAGTAGTGCCTTGTGGGTACCTAGTAGTGTCTTTTGGAGCTTGTGGGTACCTATTTGTGCCTTGTGAAGCTTGTGGGTACCTATTTGTGTCTTGTGGAGCTTGTGGGTACCTAGTAGTGTCTTGTGGAGCTTGTGGGTACCTAGTAGTGCCTTGTAAAGCTTGTGGGTACCTAGTGGTGTTTTGTGGAAGATTGTGGGTACCTATTTGTGCCTTGTGGAGCTTGTGGGTACCTAGTAGTGCCTTGTGGGGACCTAGTATTGCCTTGTGGATCTTGGTGTCCCACAATTTGTGTTTCATTTTTACCTCCTCCCCCACCATTCGTATTTGTCCAGCTTCAGATACTTTCTAACCCCTCTCTTCTCGCTCTGCAGTGGCTACGACATAGTGGCCTATCCGCTGACAGAGTACAGCTACATTGAAGAGAAGTACTGCCTGGATGGTTACATACCAAAGCCAACCACAGCCATGACAGATGCCGTCTCCATCGATGTTTCCATCACAGAGGAACCGTCCCATATCCCACAGATTGAAGGCATGCTTTGTTTTTCTCTCAAGTTTTTTAGCAACAAACAAACAGCCTTTGAGAAAGGTCCTGCTAGGATCGAAACGTCAGGCCCTCCTATTTTCAGTTTGCTCAGAAAGCAGTTTGCAATATTTTTTTCATATCAAACAAATCAAAGGTTATATGCTGCTGAAAGCAGAGCTTGAGATGGGATACCTTTAGAACACAGGATAAAAAAATAACAGTAACCAAAAGCAACAGACAGACGACAGAAAAGAATGGAGAAAATATGAGGTGTTCAATCCAAAACTACTATTATTATCAGACATTAATTGAATTTAAAGAGGAACGTCTTTTGTCACATTTATCGGGGGCCAGTTATTCAGCCAGTCAGCGAAAGCGCGGAAGAATCCGCCAAACCTGAGCCGGGCAAGACTGAAGAGGGTGCCGCGGGTGCCGAAGTCAAGAGCGCGGAGCCAGCGTCGCAATCCGACGCCCCAGCCCCAGCCCCAGCCCCAGCCTCAGCCCAGGCCACAGCCCAGGCACAGGATCAGACGTCTGCCCCATCCACGATAGACGCTGCTGGCACTGCCCCAGGTGAGCGACAGAGGTCAGCCCTTTCAAGCGTGGCTCATGAGCGCCCTGCCTCTTGAGTTGGAAAGGTTGCAGGCTGCATGCGAGTATGCTGACTAGAATCGCTAACTCAACCCGATGAAAATTATTGTCATAAGCCGCGTCCGCACTGGACTTAAAATGGGTAAACCAACCGAGCAAATGGGTAGATTGACCATTTTTAACTCCAGTGCGGACAGCCCAGGAAGTTTTCCTCCCAGGTAACTTACCCGACTCGAATTAGTGGGTAGTTTAACCGACCAACTTCTGCCCGGTTAAATTGACCAGGTCAGTTTAACCGAGCAGAAAAGTCCAATCCGGACACGACGTCTCGGTAAACGACTCGGTAAAAAACCACATCCGGTATGGCGCAAGACTCGTGCGGGCGTGGGGTAGCAACGTGACTACAGTACATGCACATGTACTGTACATAATGTACACACATGGCCGGTAGATTGTGTACAGACATCCGGTGTAAGGTCACCACGAAAGTGCCCTCATGCGTTTGTTTGCGCCAGTCGGTTAGTTTTATTGATCGTCTTGGTTAGTTTACCTGATTCGAATAGTCCAAGTGCGGACGCCTGGAAGATTTACCCATTGGAATGTTACCCACGGGCTCGGTAAAAAATAAGTCCAGTGCGGACACGGCTATAGTCATAGTCGGCTCATTTTCTTAAAGGCCCTATACAACATTGGTAAAGGTCAAAAGATTGCCACAGTTTGTGTGTTAAACCATTAAACATCCCAAAAAAGCAATCCTGCGAAGGTTTTAGTTCAAATGGTGATCAGAGAAAGTAGAAAAAGGTTTTTTTGCACCATTCTGTAGTGTAAGAAATAGTTTATTATTTGCGAATAATAAACTATTTGTCGATGTTTGAGTGAATATTTCTAGGGAAGTACAGCATCCCAGACCGTAAGATTTCAACATGAGGATTCTATCATGACCATCTACAAACTGTGTAAATTGAAGAAAATCTGTGGACATCAATGTTTTCAGATCTTCCCAATGTTGTATTGGGCCTTTAAAGAAAACCTTCCTTTTTTGTGTGTGAATACAACATTTGAGTGAAAGGTGCCCATTTTTTATGGGCCTGTTTCGTTACCTTAGCAACTGGACTTGAGAGTGCCGTGGCAACCGAGCAGCCACCTCCTGCTACAGCAGAGGAGACCTCACCCGCCCCTCCCCCCATCAACAATCAGAAGGTGGAAGGTGGACGCACAAACTTCAAGGTAAGTCGCATGTCTGTCTGTCTGTCTGTCTGTCTGTTTGTTTGCCCCTGCCCTGTCTACTACCCACCAACGGACCAGTGTTCCTTCCACCCAAGGGAATACACCACAAACTCCTAGAGACATTTTGGTAGTTCGTGTTCTTTCTCTTTTGGGTTTTTTATGAAAATAACAAAAACTTAGTTATTTAAAGTTGGCTGCTTTGCCTTGGTTGCGAAAACCGTCAAAAGTTTAATTATGTCACTTGTTGCTGTAGTGTGCCTGTTAGCTGTGTACTACTGCCAAGCAGCACGCCACAGCAACAAGTAACCTAACGAAAATAAATGAGGAGTTTTTAAACAGCACAATATAGTTACGATAGGCCCGGTCGCACGATGAGCGGTGTGAGGCTGTCCGTCGACCATGGATGTGAGGAACAGAATGAGGGGGCGATCAACGGTGCGTAGCAGCTTTATATACCCGTGTGTGTGTACGGGTGTCTGCAAGGGACGTCGCACCTGGCGCTGCGCGCGTTGTGGAAAGAAAATGTGGGGACGCCCGGACAAACTAAGACAAAACAAAAAATAAAGCCTTTAATCGGTCCACTACAACATGGTTGCTAAGCAGCTGGTCTATTGCAGATTCCAACCAATTCTAACATGGAGTGAAAAATGTCAAAAGTTTAGAGGGCCTGACGTTTCGATCCTAGCAGGACCTTTCTCAAAGACAAAGGGAAAAATGTTCATCAATCTGTATCTTCCTCTTACTGAACAGGGATATCAGTAACATTGTATATCTTCATCATAATCCCTAACAGATGTGTTTCGTCTTGAGTTTGTAGGTCATCTTATTTTGGAAAAGCTCACCAGTAGTCTGTTCTGTGTTCAAAACCAGAGATGAGGCTCCTATAACCGGGTTTAAATGGTTATTTAATCCGGGTTACCATCTGTAACCAGCACTCCATGTACTAACCATCACTTTCCTCAGTCACACCTGAATACCATACATGTGGGTACACGGGTACACTAAACTGGTTTATCTATTTAAAGTTAATCCACTGCTAACCTGGACACATTGTTCTCTTCAAAGGTTTCTGAAACGTGAAATTCGGCGTTCCCTAAAGAAAATTGTCTCTTTGGTGAAATTAGGGAGGATATACTGTGGATTTCCTTCTGCATTATCGTGTGATGTTCGCTTCTTTTGACTCCCAGTAATGAGCGTTGATTGCAAATGAATAAAATATGATGCAATATGTTTACATTATATAAGACTTGAAGGTTTGCATGGTGGAATCAGAATATGTTGAAGACTGCGGGGACACCACGCACGTCATTTCTTTCGAGAAGGAGTATGGCTCTGAAACGAGCTGGTATTGCAGCTTTTTGGACAGTACTCTGCCTCGTTTATCAGTGGTCTGACTGATTGTGTTCATCAGTTCTCAATGGTTTGTCTAGACTGGTGGGAGTCTCACTGACCAGCACTTTGCCCTCGGCAAACCTGCTCCCTCCCCTCCCCCCATCCCTACTTCCTTGTAGGTCATTTCTTTCGAGAAGGAGTATGGCTCTGAAACGAGCTGGTATTGCAGCTTTTTGGACAGTACTCTGCCTTGTTTATCAGTGGTCTGACAGATTGTGTTCATCAGTTCTCAATGGTTTGTCTAGACTGGTGGTAGTCTCACTGACCAGCACTTTGCCCTCGGCAAACCTGCTCCCTCCCCTCCCCCCATCCCTACTTCCTTTTAGGTCATTTCTTTCGAGAAGGATTATGGCTCTGAAACGAGCTGTATTGCAGCTTTTTGGACAGTACTCTGCCTCGTTTATCAGTGGTCTGACAGATTGTGTTCATCAGTTCTCAATGGTTTGTCTAGACTGGTGGTAGTCTCACTGACCAGCACTTTGCCCTCGGCAAACCTGCTCCCTCCCTTCCCTCCATCCCTACTTCCTTTTAGGTCATTTCTTTCGAGAAGGAGTGTGGCTCTGACAAGAGCTGGTATTGCAACGTTTCGGACACTGCCTTCTTATCAGAGGTGTCCTGACAGATTACGTTCATCAGCTCCCATTGGTTTGTGTAGACTGGTGGGAGTCTCACTGACCATCACTTTGCCCTGGGCAAACCTGCTCCCTCCCTCCCTCCCTCCCCCCATCCCCACCCCCACTTCCTCCTAGGACCTGATCCTGCCGGCCGCCTGCCTGCCTTACCTGCCCCACGCCAGCCCCTCGCCGGGCAAGGAGGACTCAGAGCTGAGTCTGGCCGGGGACCTGAGCTTGAGGACCGTCAACAAGGCCAAAGCCAGAGCCGCCGTCGCCAAGGGAACCAGACGAGCCGAAGGTTGGACCCGTCGGGGTTCCTCAAAAGACCCGGACCAGTTTGATTGATTAAAACAAATCAAATCAAAATCCGGGGCCTTTTTTTTCCATTAAATCCAATTAACACTAATACCATGCCATGCTTTGAAATATTTAGCAGTTGTCATGCCTGGTTTGTGCATTTGTAACTTTTAGAAAAGCAGGTTTTATGCTCGGCGCTTTCAGCTTGACAAAATTCAAGATGTGCTGCAGTTTTTTTTTTCTCGCCATTTCTGCACTTTCTTTCTTTCAGGCTCTGTTGACGACTTATTTACTCATCACAAACAGCTGCTTGCAGTACTAACCAGGCAGCAGGGGCAGAATCAGAGTCAGACTGTCATCTGTGAAGGAGGCTTATTTGGAGAGAGAAATAGAACGAGAAATAGAACTTGACCTTTCATCAGCAGAGCGGTAGACCTTAGGGTGACCCATAACTTAAAGAAAATTTTGATTACAAAGTGGTATACAGTAATGGCTGTGATTTGCCTGTAGGCTTTGGATGGCCTGATAGTCTGTCAAATTTGTATCAAAATTGTAGTTGAACGATTTGTGGCTAAATTTCTACCAAGTTCTGAAGCTAGATCGCAGTTTGGATTTAATTGGAAAATCTCCAATCATCACTTTCTTTTTCTCTCCTTCGTTCCCTTTGCTTGACGTTCTGAATCTGAATCTGTCCTTGGGAACCATCTTCCATCTAACATCACCCTTCTCTAACATCAGCTAACATCGCCATCGCTCACGCCTTGGATATAATCAGCGTGCGGATTAAGAAATGGACAGACTGCTAAGAATATGTAATGGAAGTGTTTAACTGTTATTTTCTGTTCAATGAAAGTGATATTGTTTATTTATCGTTTTTTTCAGCGGAGGTTATCTTACATGTTGACTGTTAATAATGTGTTTAACCGTTGGTTTTGCGGATGTAGGCGAGTCCAGCCAGGGTTCTGTAGTAGCAGCCATGATTGGGGGCCATTGTGTTTGTTAGATACAGTCCTTTTTATCCACTTATATCCAGTCATGTGATGTGGTTAGTCAAAGGGGTTGGGTTTGAGATAACCCTGATTGCCAATTGTAATTCAGTCATCTGTTCTGGGTAGACAAAGGGTTGGTGTGCGATGACCCTGTCTAGCAATTGTATTCTGCCACCTGATGTGGGTAGACAAAGGGTTGATGTGTGATGACAGTGTCTACCAATTATATTCAGTCACCTAGGGTGGGTAGACAAAGGGTAATGTGTGATGACCATGTCTGCCATTTTTATCCAGTAACCTGTCCCAGGTAGACGAAGAGTAAGTGTGAGATTTTCCTAATTGCCAATAATACCCAATCACTTTGTCCAAGTCAATGAATGATTTATGGGTTATATGGCCCCCAGCTATGGCAGCCTACAGAGCCCTGGTCAGATTCGTCTGCTGTTGGATGCAGTGGGTTTGGTGTCAGGGGGTCCTTGTAAAAAAGACCCAAATTGCAATTCACCCCCAAAGCCAGAAAGATGGCACATGTAACCTACAAAGCAGTGGATGGTGGCTTTTCTTTAGAGGAGCAATTTCTGGATTGCATTTGGCGGTTTTGATCAGGTCAGGGGATCAAAGGGGAAAAAGATGCGACGACCGGTACCCTGCCAGGTTTGCATTAACTGCTCATTACTTAACCGGTGCACCAACTAAAGAAAGGTTGTTTTACATACGGCGCAACACAAAGAAAAACTTCAGTAGCCTTCACTTTATAAAAAATAACCCCTCACAACAGGGCATGATATGCTCCTGAACCCCCCCCAAAAAGGAATTGCAACTCCCCAAGTAGCACAAATGGGTTTAAGAAACGATGGTCGGCTTTCACCAGCAGAAATCAATCATGGCAACGTGCCTTTTCTCATGCAGGCTAGCTCAGGATGGCTGTGCCTGCTTTCTAGACTGGCATAGATGATGACCCCAGTAACCTCTCCCCCTCCCATCCTTCCCAATCAACATGGCTTGAACTTTGACTCAGTGCTGGGACACTGTTTTGAAGTAAGCGAGGAAGACAAGCTGTCTTTGATCATGCCAAGCAGACTCCAGTCCACCAATATCCACCTGACCATAGACCCTCCCCTCTCACCAAACCCACTGCTGAGCAAAAGCAATGCTCGTTCCAATAATCATCTGATGAATGCTTTTCATAACTGACCATAAGCAAACAAAGTATCCCAATCCTTCTCTCCATCATCTCCATGTCCCGATCCCTCCCAAACATGCTCTCTTTTGTGTCCCCCCCCCTGCTGTGCCATCCATTTTGCCTCTGATCCCCTCTCCCCTAAATGGGCTTGACCGTCTTGCCCCCATCCTTCCTCTCATCCCCATCACCCCACCCCCCTTTCACCCAAATGGGCTTGACTCCTTGCCCCCATCCTCTCATTCCTATCCCCCAACCCCCCTTTCACCCAAATGGGCTTGACTCCTTGCCCCATCCTTCCTCTCATCCCTATCACCCCAACCCCCCTTTCACCCAAATGGGCTTAACTCCTTGCCCCATCCTTCCACTCATCCCTATCCCCCCAACCCCTGTTTCACCCAAATGGGCTTGACACCTTGCCCTTCCTCCCTTCTCTAACACCCCGAACCCCCTCTTCTGACCCATATCCCCATCCTTCCTCCTGTCGCTATCACCTCCAACCCACCCAAATGGTCTTGACGCCCAACCCTCTACCCCTGCCCACCCCATCCCACCCCCATTCATCAGGGTTTGGTCCTGCCTGGGGCACCTGTTGGCTACCGTCCCTTCAACGTGCTTGATATCATGCTGGAGGAAGAGGCTCGCACCAAGGCCCGCAATTCCAAAACGGCCGGCCTAGCCCAACAACTGAGGCTGGGTGCCAAGCTTGGCAAGAACATAGGTAACGTACACCAACCACCAACCATCTATGCACCAACCATGCACCAACCATCTCCTCCGATGTTCCCTTCGGTAAATCGAAGATCGAGATCACAATCTCACTCCCGGCCCTCAACAGAAGCGTAAAGATATCAGGGTTAGTCTAACTGATGGATAATTACAACTTCGGACTAACCAGTTTAGAAGAGTGCATGATGAACTCTCGTAGCAACAACTACGACATCAGTTGAATCTGGTGAAGTAGTATATGCAATCTTCCTCGCTAGAGTTCCAGGCAAGTTCTCAGGGTTTGCACTGCACTGACAACATCTCTCATACGTACTATCTGTGTCTTCGTCCCTGAACTCACTGTTACCCGCACTATATCGATCTGGTCCCGAGACGTTTCCTCCAACCATCACAGAGCACCACCTCACATGGTCATTGTCATGTTGTGACCCACCCTAACAACGAGTGGATCTGATTAGTTGACTGTGCCGTGCGAACACAATCATTGGTATTGCCGTTTTCAAAACATACACTCTGTACAACATGCTCAGTGGGCGATATTAGGGCAAATGTCCGGCAGTTACAAGCAGCGGGGAAGAAAAACGGAGAAGGGAGATTTAACAGCCGTTTGCCTTGATGAAGAAATCACCTTTTGATCGGTTTCATAGAATCCCTACTAATAAGACCTTACTATAGATTCATGGAAGCAACATGACCCATACCTGGATCTCTGGAGACTAATGTGGTGATGTTTTAAGCCAAAGTGAAAACAAATCTGCAGCACTGGGAGCATACAGTCAATCTTTCTTGAGGAACCAAGATTGTTAGCTCCAAATAACAGGTGCTCCAAATAACAGGTGTGCAACTTTTTTGAAGTTGGAAAAAAAATCAAGAAATCAAGGAAGATTAAAAAGCTGCAAACTGCTTACTGACGTTAACAGCTAAATCCTAGAGATCTAAATCTTAAAGATAGCTCCTGCAAGGAGCGCCACTTGAATCCCTCTTAATTTTAAGAATAAAAAAAAAATGGATGATTTGCAAGGATATCTCCGTTGAGAACATATCTCACTAGCTGCTGTGCCGATAGAGTGAGTAAGAACTTCATTGCTGTGAAACTAACAGATGTTGTAATGCACACAATAATAGGAAAGTGAATCAATGAACCTTTTTCATAGAGTAAGAGCATTTTGCCAACTCAGACTTTTTGGCAGTTAATTGTTGAATTGCTTCTGACTGGCGCCCCCACCCTGGCAAAGACTAGTTGACTATTTGGGAAGGCCCCCTCCCACCTTAAGGCCTAATAGCTCAGGTGGTGGAGCGCTGAAACGTTAAAATCCCGAGGCCTAGGTTCAGATTTAGATCCAATTTCAATTTTCTTTGCCATTTTCATGCATTTTTTAAAATCATCCAGTCAGTCTCCTCTTCTTTGTCTTTACAAAGAGAAGGTTTGTTTTGTGGCTCAATTTTCAAATCCATAATTCTATTTTTATTCTATAGCTGGTCTTCGTCCAGGACCCTCTCCGGCCTATGTGTCCCAACATTCACCATCTGGTACAAAAAAACAAAAAAACAAAAAACGGCAAGAATCATCTCAGTATCATTTCATGTTGCTACTGCGCCCATTGCAAAACAGAAAACGTCCCCCAAAAATGTAATCTTTGATTATCCCATCCAGTTGTCTGCCTTCATCTCAGTCAATGATTAATTGCATGCCATACGGCAATGGACCTTTCCCATGAAATATGCAAATAAGAGCTGGCGCATGCGCTTTACTAAATTGGTGGGCAAACGAGTGCGCGTTGCGTGCAGGTTTCGAAATACGCGCGCAGGAGACGCTGAATAGCCAATGACCGCACGCCAAACTGTTAGTGAGAAGGAACGCGCACACGCCAGTGGAAAACTATGATTGGTTGGCAGCCCGCTTGCCCACCAATTTAGTTAAGCGCATGCGCTAGGTCTAATTTGCATATTTCATGGGAAAGGTCCATTCAGACATCATGGCATGTGTTTCCATGGCGACGTCACTCATTATGCAGATATATATCCCACCGGCCATGTACTCATTTCAAATTGACGACACGATATCACCTTGCACAAAATCCACCACTCCAATTAGCCCCCACCACCCAAAGTTGTTTGTTCTGTTTATTTGGGGTTGTTTGCGGTTTTTTGTTCATTAAAAACCATGAGCTAAAGCAAAAAAGGAAAAACAGAATCATCCTGGTTTGCATGCTGGCTGGTTGCATTTCTTGCTGTGTCACCCTTGCTAGGATGTGTCTGGCTACCAGCTTGATTTTAAGTGGCTCGTTTGGATTGAGTTCGTTTTGTTTTTCTCCATCCTTTCGGTTTTTTACTCATTGAGTTTATTTTGACTGCCTTTCTTTATCATTTGCCTGCATGCTTACCTTTCCCAAAAAAAAACTTTCTCCGGGGACGATGGTAAGCCCAAAGCAGAAATATGACCGTCAGAATTGTGCCTTGCAATCAGCAGAATCCGATATTTCATTAATAATGATAAAAATTAAAAATAATAGTATTAAATCCTCATTTGTATAAGGCAATATGAATTTCAAAATTAGTCAGTTCTTTTCAATTGAATAGAATAGGAATAGAAATTATTTCAAATCATTACTTAACGAAATAAACTTGACATAATAAATCAGATCAGCTTAAAATTGAAAAGTTACATTACAAGGAAAAATTCATTGTTAGTCTTGATAGTTCTTGCCTCACTGAGTATGAGGGAAAGCTACCCTAGTAACCTAAGTTAATATGGGCTGGATTTTACCAAGCCTTATGATGCATCGTATTACTCAACTCACAATTCATAACCCAACGTACTAGCTTCTCATAGGTCATATGGTTTCTGTGCATCGCCCATTGCCTTGCAATGACTTTGATGAAATCAACCACTGGTTCATCTTTTTCATTTGGTTTAATGCCTGCCTGTAGTGAACATAAGCACATGATGGAGTTTGATTTGACATGCAACCCTTCCATTCCTTAGTTTGATCGGCGATTTTGAAACCAGCATGACTAGTGGTTCTGTGCATCAGTGAATCCCATATGATGCATGCATACACAAGCTCACTTTAATTGTAGTCTTACATAAGGAAGACTTGTCTTCCTCATCTAACTTATTACAAAGCCCGTCTGTTTATGGGCAAGCACAGAATTAGAGCAAAAGGAAATCCACCACAAGTCTTCAATAGAGATGATACTGTAGGCGTGTAGTGAATGCCAATTAGTATTATTGGTCCTTCTGATGAGAAATCCTCAGCACTATCATGACCATGGTCTCACAGGACAGCCTGCAGGTAAACTAGAACAAGGCAGCCTTTAACCAGATGTCACTCACTTTCTGGCTCATCAAGGAAATAACCAAGAAAGCCCCCGAAAAAGAAAAACAAGAGGCTTTGGGTTTGTTTCCTGGCGAGTTCTTTATCCCAGGCAGCAGACCATGAGCTGAAACATGCAGGATGGAAGGGATGTAATATGAAGCTGATGACAATGTCCAAAACGAAATGCTGCTTGTGCTAGCAAAGCACTCCTTATGGAGGCAGTGGGTTGCTCCCATGTCGCCCTTAAAGCTGCCTTCTGTGGCTTGGTCGTCACGTAAACCCGTCTGAACGAGGTTTGCCTCGTGTTGTCTTTCATGCCTTGACGCACTTATTGTCTGTACCCTTGCCTCCTTTCCTCGTCGCGACGAGCAGATGACATCCCCATAGACGCCAGCATGCTGGAGAAGCGTGACCCCAAGGCCTACAAGGCCAAGAGGGAGAGGCTGTACGGAGACGAGAGGTTTGCCAGACCCGGTGAGTTCCCAGCTCTTCTCAAAAACCTTGCCCCAGGCCGCTGCCTCTGGCTTCTACCACAAATACGACCACAAACAATGGAGAGACTAAAGACTGCTGCATTGCATTGGTTTGCATGGTGGAAGCACAATGTGGAAAGTACCCGGTACTCTGCTCTCTTGAGGACTTGCAGAGCACACACTCCAAAATGTTAAGTCACCGGCCCTTTTCAGAGCCATACACCTTGAAAGAGATGACTTACGCTGTGTCACCGCAAATTTCTGCATTTACTTTATAGTGGTTTGTAACTGGTAAGCAAAACCGGAAGTCTCAGGTTCAAATCACGGTCCAGTCTTTGCCATTTTTCCTTTTCTTTGTCATTTTTCAAATTGTTCAAAAGTTCCCAGTCAGTTTCTCCGAAATTTGCGATGACACAGCGTAAGTCATCTCTTTCGAGGTGTATGGCTCTGAAAAGGGCCGGTGATTTCTTTAGCTGGTTTATAACTTGTTACCGATTGTAGAATGATGCTCAGCAGTGCTAGTAAAAGACCAATCGCAGTGTTCCATTTCCACAATCTAACAAGCTATCATCTATCAATCGATATCCATCTTTGGGAAGGCGATCTTAGGCGTCTTGGTAGAGCGTCTTGGTCTGCTTGCCGAGAGTCCTTTACTCACTCATTTAGGGCTGAAAAGGCCAAGGTGGTGGAGTGCTGGTCCAATTATTATCCAACGCTCTCAGGGTTTCAGTCGAACGTTACTTTGCTCCGTTTTCTTAATCATTCTGAGCAACTCAAGGCTACCACTTCCAAACGAGATGCACTGCGGTTTTACACCCTTGAGCCTGTATGAAAAAAAGCCACTTCCTGTTTTTCAAGCTTTTTCGGTGCGGCAGAGGAAGGCAGCAATGAGTGAAAATAAGAGCTTCCTAATTCCCTCCAACTACCCGCCGAAGATTCCTCCCCCCATCTTTGCAGATCAGCTGTTGGTCAGATCGGAGCCATTAAAGCACCTGGTTTGATGGTGGTCTTGTCTTGTCTTGTTTTGGTTGTAGCTGAGTACGTGATCATGGTGAACGACGTGACTGATCCGCCCTTCATGGGTAACCGTCTGCCCACTGCCTACTGCCTCATCAAGATCCAACACCCGAAGAAGTCCAAGAAGGTCAAGACACCCTCCAAGAGCTCCAAGCCAAGCTCCAGGGGGTCGTCACATGACTAGCCTTGGTCCAATCCCATCCTATCATCCACCATCACATGACCCGCATCCTCCAATCAGCATGCTGGAGCTTTCCAGGTGTGGAGTTGCAGCTAGTCGTGTGACTTGAGTTAGCCAATCACCATCTGCTCATCGTCTGAGGCCTAACGGATGACATCCAATCAGGATTCGGAGAGTGGCTTTGCTGCAAGGTGCAGGCATTGAATCGACCAATCAGATGGCATCTCTTCATCACATGATCCTCCAATCCTCCAGTCAGGATACAGAGACAGGCCTTCAAGTGAGGAAGGTCCTTCTAAGATCAAACCTCCATTCCCGCCAAAGTTAAGAGGAAGAGGGTTATGTAATATCCAGCGAGACCACTAAGCCATTCCCATGTGCACCGTTTTGTGTACAATAGCATGTACACCACACTTCTGCAAATACCAGTCCTGCAGGATGGTACTCAGTCTCTTCCTCGGGATAAGGGAGTGCAACACTGGTGGGTTCAGGCTGCTGGCTCATCATGTGACCTGAGTCAGCCAATCAGGAAACGTTGGTTGATCACCTGACCACTCACCTATCTTGATCTTCCCGAGGGAAAACACTTCCAAGTTCCAACGTACTCGTATTTGATGGAAATTTCAAGTGCCTCAAATTAGAAGCATCCTCTGTTTCAGTATTAAATTTGCATACAAATAATTTTTTGTTGCTTGAGAGTTATTCGTTTATGGGATTTTCATCTGATCGTCATCTGTACGTATCAAAGTATGGCCTGCATGTAAATACATTGAAACACAACGTCACTGTTATATGATTCCCTTAGGGGTATGGGAGCTATACTTCACATGCAATTGGAGAGCTGCATAGATTTGCATACATTATATTATGGGAAAGTCTAGATTTAGCTGACTGGGATAATGTCAGTGGATGGCTTTTTTTATTCATTTGCAGATTAAATAGATTAGAGGGATTTTCTGAACATACTGTTGTGGCAATGGTTGGTGTCTCTCTCTCTCTAGGTATCATATCAGTTGACGTCACATCATGCCACAATTTTCTTTTGCCTTTTGCATTCTCTAGCAGTTCCTTCTCTTTGTAACCAGCCTAGTACTCTTCCTCCTGAAGACTAACAGAGTACACTGTTTGAAATGTTGAGTGAAACCCGGGGCTCTTTTCAGAACCACACTCACTCACAAAAGAGCAACCCTTCACACAGTGTCACCGCAAAATTCACAATCAGCCTACCACTATTACAGGGGGTCTGACTTCAATTCAATTGATGAATAACAAAAGCTGTTCTATATTCTTGAAATTCAGCACTACTATTTGGCTGATTTTGTGCTCCAAACGCCTTTACTCTTATAACAGAAATCTGTCCAGATAAAGAAAGGAAGATTATTACACCACCGTCCAATTTATCATTAATTAGCTGTATATAAGGATAGATATATTTATAGAGACTTTTGTGAAACAAGTTAATTACATCCTGTAAATAGTTCTACAGTGAAAATGTATCTTTCTATTAAAGTAAATCAGAATAGGCTATTGTAAATTTTTTCAGGAAAACAATTATATCAACAGCATTTTTTTTTTGAGGTACAAATGGACAGGTTCTTTTAATGCACATAAACCAAGGTGTATTTATTTTTAAGTGCCTTGTGTATTAGTACGAAGTGCTGTCATAATTATAAAAGTATGCATTTGGATTTTTTTCCTCCCAAACGATGGTGTCATATACACATTGCTTCCTATCATTTGTTAATAATATGATTGACTCCATTGTGTATTCCAGTGTTTTCATACTCTGTTTATCAGCAATGTTTTCTTGTAGCGTTTTGTTTTGTTGTGCCTAATTCTTTGCTATGGTAAAAAAAACGTACTTATTATGGGACCTTTCTCTTCCAATCCTCATGAGAATGTCTTCTTAAATGTGAAGACTTTTAAAAACACATTCAGGTCCTTCATTTAAAGTCCAAAACTTGAGGATGCTTTAATTAAAAAAAAAAAAACCTGAAAGGTTTAAAGGGGCTGACATTTACATGCTAGCAAGACTTCAATCGAAGATTGGAAGATCCTGCTAGGCTAAAAAATATCATGCTCCTACACTTTTTGAGATCTATATGAAATTTTAATAAACCCTTTAACTTTAAGATTTTTATTCAATTACTTCAGCCCATAAGCAGTTCACATTCCACTGTGCAAATGTTTTGTTCGAAATATTGTTATTTACTTGGATATTTTTTTTATTTCTTTAATAACATACAATGTTTCATTTGATGAAGTGATATGCTGTAATATTACAATTTAATTTTTGAAATCTTGAAAGTTTCCAATAGTTTGTTTACGTATACCTGTGCAAATCATGAATTTTTCAATCATTTCTTTACAACATTTGTCATCTGTCTTGTTATAATAAATTCTATTCAATCAATTTTAATCAAAAGTCAATTTTGTGTGTTATTATGTTCCGAAGTGCATGTGTGATTTTTTTTATCCTGCTTTTTTTTTTTAATCAAGAAATTATGTGGCGCAACTAATTGCAGTAAACAAAATGAATTAATATAATGAAAATAATTAACAATTTGCCTGGTTTTTTTCCAAGGACACCATTTGTATCTACAGTCGGGTAATAATTGTTTTTAAAAAAAAGGATTTTGTTACAGTAAATCAAGGATCCACCAATTTAGAACCATTTCATTTCATTTCAATACTGAACCGCAATAAAATATAAAATAACATTTCATACAGCAATAAAAAATATAAGATTCAAAAACAAGCCTCAGATATAGCTCGAGAAAGCTGATTAAAAACATTTTTATTTCTATCGAGGTCCTTGACAAAGACATCATTTATGTACAACCATGGACAACAGACATTACCATTTAAAAACTATTCAAATTTACTATAAAACATCTCTAAACATCCAAGACAATACACTTTAAAATAAAAAAATAAACATTAGCTTGAGAAGAGAGGTGCATATCTTAGCTGCCTTTTTAAACTGAATATAATTTGATAGTGAGTTCCATTAATAAATTCCAGTTTAAAAGAAGAGAATAATCAAGCTTCCAAAAGTTATTTCAATGTGAGAAATCTTTGGAAAAGGGTTGCATCGTCTGCTTAGCAGGGACGACTGTGGGCTGCCGTAGATACGCGTGTTATTTGCAGCCAGAGATTGCCAGATAAATCCCTTCCGTCTACGGCTCTGGCTACCAGGGCTGACTCTAACATGACTGTTTGAACAGCGCCATCTCGTGACGAGACATGATCTATAAATAGAAGCGAAGCTGCCCACACACAGTTAATATCGTGTACAACGTTTTTGTACACATTTCGATAGACCAGTCGATGGGTCCTGCACGTACGCTTTCAGAAACCCTAACCGCCAGCCCCGAACTAGCCTTACTTTTCCGACTATTTGCAGTTTAAAATCGCGGTTTTGTGGCGCTAGAGCGGGCCAGACGTTAACGTTAAGGTCAAGTGTTCCGACAGTTGGTCCAGTCGGGCGTGTGCGAGCGCTGTGGAGGAATAGTTTGGACGGGAGAAATCGGGGTCCTGAGTTAATCGCTGGCGACCAGTGCAGCGACTATTTTAGTTCCAGTTGCTGGAAGCCACATCCATGTTTATGTGGCCCTTTGTAGTATGCAAATGAGTGTCGTCATATTCGCAATGGCCTTTGACCTCAGTGTTGTTGTACACAGAAGCACGTGGACTTGAGGTTTGGAGCGCAATTCGAGGCCGGTGTTTCTTTTTAACAATCTCGGCTTTTTTTTTGCCGTGATTATGTCGGGACAGGCGAGGACTTTACCTGTGCAGACAGGCCACCCAGATTCCTGGAGTCTCAGGAAGGATTCTGTGAACAACTCCAGCGTCTGTGAGGTCTCTGAGAATGAGAACTGGATGAACAGATCGGAGGGTGGATGCGCCGGGGACGAAGGCGGCAACTTCTCCCGAGGAATTGGAGCACAGACCGGTTGCTTGGACTCCAGGCCGGCCGGCATTTGCCTCCGGGACTCCCACCAAACGGAGCCAGTCGGGACCGGAGATGGCGGCACGAGACGGAAGCGCCACGCGTCGGTCTCGCACCAGGGCAACCACCGTCCGGTCCCGCGCAAACGCCGCAAGACCGTGGACCGCAGCTCGGCCCAGCCCAAGTTCCTGATGGGCGGTAGCATCCGGGACCCGCTGAACCTGAACAGCCTGTGCGACGAGGAGGTGTCGCGCTGTCTGAACGCGGCCACGCCCATCTCCTCCCCGCTGCCCCACCTGAACAAGGACCCCAACCCGGTCATCGTGCCGGCCGACGTCCGCGACCCGCTCCAGCTGAACGTGATGGTCGGGGAGGAGGAGACGGAGGGCGCCACCGCCAGCCTGACCCGCACGCTCACCCCGAAAGCAGGCGGCAAGAAGCGGAAGAAGCGACCGGACAAGCTGACGGAGTCACACAGCGCGGACGAGGCCGTCGGCGGCAGTAGCGGTGGCCTTAACATCGCATCCGCCTCCGCCGCGTCGTCAGGCAAGCCGGCCATGCTGAACTTAGACGCGGCCGCTCTCAAGCTAGTCCAGCACAGCAGCGCCGCCAAAATCCCCGACAAGATCGTCTCGCCGGTGCTACCGGCGGACGGCAGCTGCGGCCAGGCCTACCGCAAGCGCAAGAAGCAGTGCGAGCCCACCGCCAAGATCGCCCGGGCACTGCTGGTGGACAGCCCCACGGACTCCGGCCCGCCCAACAACGACAGCCCCGACAAGAAGCCCCGCGAACGGACCACGCCGGAGAAGCGGCGCTACAGGCGGCAGACGAGCCGCGAGGCCAAGACCCTGCCGCCCAAATTCCGGGCCAAGGACGAGAAATTCCAGTACGGCAACTACCACCGCTACTACGGCTACCGCAATCCCAACAAGGAGGACGACGCGCGCATCCCGTACCTTCGGAGGAAGTGGTTTGAGGGCAAGCACTGCTTGGACATTGGCTGCAACTCGGGCCATGTCACCCTCTTCTTGGCCAAGAACTTTGCGCCGGAGAGGGTGACAGGCATCGACATTGACGGCACGCTGATCGGCATCGCTAGAAAGAACATCCAGCACTGCCTGGCCGAGGAGGGACGCGGCAGCACCCAGACCAAGACATTTCCGACGTCCATGAAGAAAATCTACGGACCCATCGCGTCCTCCGCCAAGCCGACCCCGACAGTAACCCCAACCACATCCAAGTTTCCCGGGAATATCTTGTTCAGATGTGTAAGTTAAATTCGCTATTTCATCCATTGCAAAAATTGCATTATGATATTTTTGCTTGTTTTGAAGGGTCAGACTGCCTTAGGGTTAGTGGATGTGGTGCGGTGTTGCCAACTTCTATGTGAAGGCCTCAGTGTTTATATGTTAATTAAAGTCATTATTAATTGGTTTGCGGTGACACCATGTGTATCATCTCTTATGAGACTGAGTGTGGCTCTGAAAAGTCAACATTTTCACGTTGGTTTACAATTGACGTTACTTTTTTTGGGGGGGGTGAGAACGTTATTCAACCTATGACCTACGTGTCTACAGTATTCCCCAATCCGGACGACGGTCAGCAGTGCCAGCACGCATGTGTACAGAACATGCACTTCACTATTCCTACATATGCGCTGCACATATGCGCTAAAAAATCCTGACTTTGGGGAAAACTATAGAGTATAACTAAGTCCAATTTTTGTTGGGAAGTGGTTGAGTCAGACCAGGGATGTTGTCTACATTACAATTTGTGGTTTAATTGGGGTTTGATTTTTCTCAGACTGTGAGGGTATTAACCCTAACGCTTTGCACCTCCCCACACAGGACACACACTGTATACCGCAATTTACCACAGTGCCCACAGGGGTGTAGGCTCACATACCACAGGTCACCACAAAAACCACGCTGTGGAATTTCCAGGTGCATGGCCCTTATCCTCCCACAGGAAAAACCATACTGTGTGGTTAATTGTGGTTTCAATGCCGGTTATTAAACTAAACGCAGTGGCTGTTGTTACGGCAGTCGTCCGTATGGCTCCCTGACTTCACAGTTTTGACAGGATGTTTAGCTCTTGGAACCAGACTATCAGCTAATAGACTGGTTCAACCAGCCTGCAATGCTGACGAAATACAATCAAGTCAGGGAACCACACGGACGACTGCCGTAACAACAGCCACTGCGTAAACTAAAATCTTGCCCTCTTTTGGAATTAACTGTTTTTCCCTTTGACTCCCTCTGCTCCCAAACCATCCGTCCCCGATCCATACCACCCGTCTCCAGGCCAACTTTGTTCCGGAGACTGACCAGGTCCTGGAGTTGCAGAGGGCCGAGTATGACACAGTCCTGTGTCTGAGCGTGACCAAGTGGGTGCACCTGAACTGGGGGGATGCCGGGCTCAAGCGTCTGTTTCGTCGCATCTACCTGGCGCTCAGGCCGGGGGGACGCTTCATTCTAGAGCCCCAAGGTTGGCCCTCCTACACCAAGAAGAAGAAACTGACCGTGAGTAGTCCAGTGATCGATTTCGCCAAACTCATTGTAACTTACGATCAATCCCAAGATGGAGGCATATATGCGTCACGACGTATGACACTTAACCACCGTGGCTAAGCTATAAGTGCGCATTCGCGAAGCCAGGTTTTGCTGAGGCCTCCCCCCATTCATTCATTCATTCATTCATTCATTCATTCATTCATTTCTCAGGTAGTTACAGGCACAAGCACGAAACAACCCTTACCCTAACCCTAACCCTAACAACCCTAATCCTAAACCTAACCCTTATCCTAATCCTAACTCTATCACTAACGCTAACCCAACCCGAACTCTAACTCTAACCGTAACCCTAGCCCTAACCGTAACACCCTAAGCCTAACCTACACTGGTTTACAAAACACGTCCTTGTATAGTCCCCACACAATTTACGGGGTACCAGCATAGCTCAATAATGGTGGTTGAGCATCATATGCCGGTCCTGTTATATATCTCCAAGATGATGAGAGTAAATACGTCAAGTTGAAGTACACCGTCATGATAGTGTCTTAAGCCGTGTCCCAATTGATTTTTTTTGGTCAATCTACCATGACTTGAAAATGGACAGAGTATACTGTTCGAAACGTCAAGTTCCTCCGGTTCTTTGCAGAACCACACATACTCACAAAAGAGAATTTTGCGTGTCTCACTGCAAACCTACTCCTTTAACTGTGACTTTGCAGAAGAAGGGCAAAATTTAATCCAATGGGAATGCAATGTAAACTAACATCTCTGTTCAGCCAAGGCAACTTAACAATGCCAGCAATGTGTGAGATTTCACCAGCCATTCACAGCAAATTAATGTAATTCAAAACCAAGTTGACCTTGTTTTACATTGAATAATGCAGCCATAACCTATACCTATGTCAGTGCAAAGGATGGATTCATTGGTGTCTTGGTTTCCACCTGCAGGAGACCATCTACAAGAACTTCAAGCAGATCCAGCTGAAGCCTGACAAGTTCAAGGACTACCTTCTGTCCAGTCACGTCGGATTCTCAAGCTGCGAAACCATTGGCACCCCGCTCAGCAAATCCAAAGGTAGGAAAAAACGGCAAAAGAGAAAGAAGAATACACAAAAAGATAATTGGGGCAGCAGTCTTCAGGAAGATGAGTCACTCTGAGTCCGTGTTGTTTCATTGTTAACCTCTCTTTTCTCTTTCTTTCTCTTCCTCCTCTATTCTGTTTTGAGTCTTTTTGTGGTTTTTATGTCGTAATCAGAGTCCTTACGATCACAGAGACAGGTAATTGTGACTTCCTCGCAGTGTAGTGAGCTTGGAATTTTCGGTCATGGGCCGCATCCTTACGAAACATGAACTAACCAAAACATCGCAGGATGGTATACCACTGTGACCAAGTGCTGTCGACTTTAAGAGTGTTTTTTTCCTGTGCCAGTTTTAGAAAAAAAGGGGGCGTTTGTTGAAAAAGAGCGTATAAGTAGGTCTACCAATTTTTTTTAAATATAATATTTTGCAAGCATAGAGCCTTGGCTAGCAAACTAGGTGGTTGAAATTTTGTAAATTTGACCCCAGATTTCAAACAACCCTACTGACCAAATTTCCAAAAGTCTACAAAAAACATTGATGAGAAGAGCTTGTAAAGGGTCTTTTTTAGAGGGGGGTTCCATAGAAATAAAATGAAGAAGTATGGACTATGGATGATCTTGTTCTTTACAGATGTAGACTGATGCCTTTTGTTTTTGGCTTTTCAATTGTCCCCAGGTTTTCGTCGGCCAATCTTCATGTTCACAAAGCTGACCACATCCAGGGAGGGAGCATCCGGGGAGAGAAGCAGCACCACCGTCAATGCCAACCAGAGATGGTCAGCGACCAGCAGCAGCCGACCCAGGCCACATGTTACTGACCCTTGTAGAGATGCAGCTCCCGTCGAGCACCGGTCCAACACCAGGTGTCTGGAGCACAAGCCCACCACAGCGCCGCCCCGCCCAGGGAGGGACCTGGACAAGGAGCCACCGGCCAGGACGGCCACCGAGGCCTCGGAGCTCCCAGGGTCCCCTAAGACCATCCAGACCGGTCAAGCGCAGCCTAGTTCCCAGGATGCCGAGACAGGGAGTCCAAGGCCCGGACACGAGAGCCCGACGGAGAGTGGAGAGGCTGAGATTGAAGGGAAGGAGGACAGAGAGGATCCCCAAGGATCCAGGATTGATGACCTTCGGGTCAAAGGTGGTGACCTTCAGGTCAAAGATGGTGACCCTGGGGTCAAAGATGGAGACCTTCAGGTTGAAGATGATGACCTTCGGGTCAAAGATGGTGACCTGCAGGTCAAAGAGGGTGACCTTCAGGTTAAAGAGGGTGACCTTCTGGTCAAAGATGGTGACCTTCAGGTCAAAGATGGAGACCTTCAGGTCAAAGATGATGGTGTTCGGGTCAAAGATGATTCCCTTGAAGTCAGAGATGATGACCGTCGGGTGAATGATATTGACCCTCTGGTCAAAGGTGATGACTTTCGGGTCAAAGATAATGACCTTCGGGTCAGAGAGGATGAGCCAGAGGTCAAAGATGAGGGCCTTCAGGTCAAGGATGATGACCCCCCGCCCACAAAGAAATTGAAGACTGAGCCAGTGTAGATGTTGGGGGTCTAATGAGCGTTCTTCAAAATGGCCAGTGATACAAAGACTTTATACATAGCTTCAGCAACTGAGGAGATTATAGCTCCATTGATCGTTTCTTTTCATCATTAAATTTGTTAGTTGTCATGTTCTGGAGCCCGACTCAAAAAATATATGCAGTGTTTCTTTTTGCTATTAAATATAAATTGCCAAATCTATTTCAAGTATGAGTTGATTTTTCTTCTTTGTTGAAACACGTTGAGAACCTTTCAGAAAGGCATTTTCACACTGTAAGGTTTACGACTTCAATAAAGCAGAGTATCCTTGAATTGACATTCATTTGGTATTGCGTGTATTTCTTGCATTTTGGGGTTCCAGAGGGAATGCAGTGCTTTGAATAAGCCCTTCTTTGATTCGTCCAAAAGCTCCATTTGCAGTCCCATGTACAAGGAACTTGCCAAATACAACTCAAAAGCAACAAAAACATCACATGAGGGTATAGTTGGCCATCTTGACTTTTCAAATATTAGATTTGAAGTAAGTATCAGCAACTTTATAAATTTCTACTTATGGAAGGCCTCAACTGCATGTATGTTCACTAGGCCATGTATCCCTCCTAACCTCTTTTCTGCCTAATATGACCTACAAATCACAGGCAGTGTCAGAGTCTGGCATTTCAATCCGAGCCAAACCTTTCTCCTTTCCCTCAACCTAAGAAAGAGCTAGCTAATATAAAAATGCCAGCCACTCAAACCCTTCCACATTGATCCCGAAAACCTTTGAAGGCTGAATTTTGAAGGACATATATAACAACATAACTGCCAGCCTGCCTGCTGGGGGAGGGGTTTGGTGGGGGGGGGGCACCACAAAAGGTTCCCTATCCGAATGTGACCTTGAAAAGATGCCTTAAGAAGAAAAAAAAGCCTACAGTATTCACGTTTACACCCTTGTCTAATGTGAGTATGATTGGACTTGACTGAGACACAGACTTCAAGCTCAAAGGATCATTACATCACTTCCCTCTCTAGAGGAAGTCCTATAAAGCCACAGTAATTTGTCGCGATCATCAGACAACATCTCGCATTTCCTGTAGGAGTACTTTTTTTTGCCCTCGTCGTTCTCATTTTTTTTTCGTTCTCATTTCTTCAGCTCCATGGGACTTCCTGTGTTGGATAGGAGGTGAATATGTGTGAATTCTCTTTATTCATATAGGCGATTAATATGTGAGAGCGCACTGGCTAAGCTAAAGATTTAAACAAAAAAGCTCAAAAGATGAAATGACATAAAAACAACGTTCCTTTCATTGCTGCATACAATGCTTCTTTTTTGACATTCTCAGATTTCTACTTCATTATTTTTCACTAATCAAAACCATGTTTTTGAAGGAATACCCTCGTTTTTGTGAAATAAATTATAGAAGATAGTGTATGTATGCCACCATATGGTCTAGACATACATCGTCCTTTTCTCAAAAAAGGTTCTATACTTAGCCTGTTGGTTTTCTACCTTCTCCCACATTATCCCTGCTTGCCTGCTCATCTGTCTAGCTCGTCTGTCTGTCTGTCTGTCTGTCAGTATACTTGCCTGCCTGTCTGTCAGCCTACCTGTCTGCAATAATGTCACCAATTACTGAAATCGAAAGAAAATATTTGTATTTTTGAAAAATTCAAGTCCCAGTGCAGTCAAAGTTTTCTTTGCCATTTTTAAAATACAATGTAGTTCAAAGGTTCCCAGTCCGGTTTTTTTTTCTTCATATATTTGTTTAGACATTTTTCTAAACAATCCGCTTTTCTTATATTATTTTATTGACTTTTGAGTCGTTATTTTTTTCCCAGTTTTTTCTTATCTTAAAGTAAACAGTACCAAACATAAATATACAACCTACACGGAGTTTTATTAGTTTGTTTTTATTTGGAATTGCACTCTTTCATTTGTTTGATAACTCACAATGTGCGAGTATATAAATATTATGTACACTTCAACTATAACTTGCGCTGGAGAATAACTCAATGTACAATGCAGTGAAGTCGTCCAATCTACCAGTACAGTCCAGTGATACACACACGTAACCTGTGTGCACACTGTCATGGCAGAATATGGGTGTTTTGGGGGTTTTTTCAAACCAGGGCTGTGGCTAGGGCTAACCGTCAAGCTGTGTCTCTGTCTTTCCACACTTGCGGTTGTTCTCTTGTTCAGATCAGAACATCTTTCTTCAAACTGCAGATCGAGACCTGCATTTGTATGATTTTTACAACCAGAGCACTGACCTGAAACCGCTGTTTTTAAAAAGACTTCTTTACTTCCGCGGCCTGGTAAACTACCATACTAAGTAAATAGAGCCAAGTACCAGTTATATATTGCCTCACGTGGCATTTTGGCTGGTAATCTGTTATGGTTGAGCACTACCTCAGGTAAAGTAAACGCCTTGCTGCATTAATAGAAAAAAGTGAGGTATCCAAGGCAGTTGAATTACAGATTATATAACATCAAAGTATTCATCACAGATTGCTAAATGTCACTCAAGCTCAACACTCTTCTACTAAGGTAAACCCTGGAAAACCCACTAAAAACCCACTAAATTATAATCATAACTGTGCAAAGATCATCAAAGTTTTAGCATTGAAAGAGACAGACATACTGTTTGTTGCCTTCATAATACATAGGGGGTCAGGTACAAGACCCAGTCCACTGTGTTTATACCTGACTAAGTCCAAGTACCAGACCTAGTCAGAGGACAGTCTTCTTACCTATGGTAAAACATATAACCACAATTTCCTTCATTTGTTTGACTTAACCACAATAAAATTAAACACTGCATGATGCTACATACCGGGTAGGTGTTAGGCAATGCTGAGTTTGGTTGGTGTATTTTCTGAATAGTTTTTCAAATATCCATTCAATTTCAGAATAGCACCCTCCCGTCAAGAGACCCCCATCCAAAACAACCGAAGAATCCACAGCATTTTTAAATTCCCCTTGATTTTATTCCCTGATGAGACAGAGCTTGATTGTGGAGCTTTAGATGTAAAAGAGAAGTTATTAGCCAGATAGCATGGTACAACAAAGTCGTTCACACTCTTCTTTTAGAACCAGACAAATGAGATTCCACTCTAACTGCAGTCATGTAGTCTTCTGAGACAGAAACAGGGAGGATGTCTAGGGCAGTGATCTGAGTAAACAGTGCTCACAATTCTTTAGAGACTGGTCAAGTCTTACATCATAAAAACCTTGTAAGCTGCCGGCTGGCTAGAACAATCTCAAAATAAACAAATCATGATGGGACGGAGGGGCTGATGTATTAGTCTTGGCAGGACCTTCCTCGAAATACATTCAGAGAGGTGCTATTGTAAGTAAGATCCAAATGTCAAACACTCTGATTAATGTAAATGAGACAGAAACCCCAGACTATGTGCTACAACGAATTTTGGCCAAGCCTGGGTCTCGAGCTTAATTCAAGTGGATTCCACGGGCTGATTTTTTAAAAGCCTTATAGTTGGTGGCAACTTGACTGATAATGGACAGACCGACAGAGTTGTGTTTGGTAACAAAAAGCTGTCATCGTCATACAGCTGATTTTTTAAGTAACACCGAGTTGAATAACATTAACTACTTATGGATGTGACAGGTTGCTTTCTTAAAACAATCTACAGCTAAAATAAGATTGATGGCAGTGCCATCAAACTTTGTGGCAGATATGCCATGGAAGCATTATTCTTTCATTTCAGCCGATAAAACAATTTTCATACAGCACATCACCCCACAGACGAGCAATATATACAGACAATTAGGACGAAAGAACCAACTTTGCAAATGAGTTGTTGGAAAGCAGACCAATATAGGCAACAAAGAGTACAAAAACTCCAGCCATGCAACACACTGGGCCTCGGCAGACCTCTGTTCCTAGGCAAGGCAATACACTTCATCACCTTCAGCCGCTTGAAAATCCAGAATTATGAGTTCAAGTTTCTACTCAAACACATTCAGTCATCATTCCTTGGAATGATGTAACCTTTCGAGTCTTACTGACCACTTGGTGCTTATTACGTCAGTTAGGGCAAACCCTTCTTGAATCGCAATTGCTTGAACCCCCCCCCCCAAAAAAAAGGGGGGGGGAGGAACATCACCACGACCTGTAGTAGGGAGTTGTACCATCGTTATTCCAGATTTTCCCCGTAAGTCATGCAAACCAATAGATTTCATCAACGTCCACACAGAACGCTGAATAAGTTCTATTTCCCATTCCAACAAGTTCAACAATCCTTTCATTGTTAAAAAAATGTTATTTTACTTAATTGCGAAACAAATGAATGATACCTAATACTTCAATAAATATGCCTTAGTGCTATGTACATTCTGTGTACATTCTTTGTGAACGGAGAGTTCTGCATTTGAATAAGTTAGTACAAATTGGAAATCTAGTTTAAAACATTATCATATCTCAATCCCGATACATCAAAATTAGCAAAGTACAGACATGAACACGAGGAAAAAAACTGCGAAAAAGAATTCCTTCAAATGAGATGTCCTCAAAATGTCAACTTGATTCACCACTTTGAGACAAGCGAGGGCGCTGTGCTTTCACCCCGTAGGAGTGTGGGGTCAAGGGTCGCATCGTGACTTCTGGGTGGGGTGCCAATGGCTATGCTTTGCCCTTTGACCTGCACCCATAAATAGACAGGCTGCATTCTCTCTTTGGAGAGGTGCCCTTTACGTCGGAGGAAATCGCCTTGCCCACTTTTTCCCCCCGACAACCAAAAGGCAAGGCTGTAAATGTCAAGCAATTCACGACAGTGCAGTGCGTGGGTTCTTAACTCAAAGATGGCAAATGCTTGCAATGCCTCATGCCATGAAATCCTGTGGACAATGTCCTAGATCTGTGTTCAGTGTACCGACAATTTGTGGACCGAATTAAGGAGCTTCGGCTTGTAGTGTTCTTTGGTCTTGTCTCGGGAACCACTGGCCTTCAATCTGGGCAATTTCTTGCTAAAATCTAAACAATTGACTCATTAACCACTAGCATAATGGCACAATAATCAAAACCCTTGTGTGGAGGTCTTGTACCCTGAAAAGTAGCCCATTGCAAAGTTGCTATTAAGCTATTGCAGGTTCCTACAGACCACAGACAATCTTCCAATACTTACCAATCAAATTTGAACCATTTTTCCAAAGGGGAATATTCCTTTGTCATCTAATTAAAAAAAAAACGACCCAAAGGAATAGGAATCCTTTTTCATTCCTTATTTCATCATCTCCAAAAAGTGGAGAGAAAGGTAATGAAGAAAAAAAACTGTCACGGTGACCGAAAGAAGAAACTTCTCCAGACACCAGACACCTTATAAACCCTACAGAGGAATGGCAAGAAATAATCCATGCACCCCATTCATAATACTGTACATCCGGCACCAAATAGCATCACACTTACAAAGAGTTCTCTTAGAATTCTTGCAACAGGTATCAGAAGAAGAAAAAAATGTTGCTGACTACAATGACAAACGTGCAAATCCTAGCAGGACCTTTATCCAAGGCTGACTCTAGCCCTCCTAATTTTTGAAAAAGAGTTAAAAACGGAGTGGAGATTGAGAAGAAAAAAAACATTTTCAGATGAGTAAACTTTTGGATAGGCTTAGCTCAACAGGAAACAATACCTGGGGAAGTTCAAAATGGTTAAAGGAATTCAAGCCGATGTACATAATCAAAGCACTATTTCAACCTCCATCCCAAAATAATGGATGTCTCATTTTAGTTTGCTTGAGGGAGATCAAATCAAATATGCAGTCGGGCTCCAACTCTAATTCCTTTAAGCTGTGGCTTATTTTGCCTAGAAACAGATTTTACCGGCCAAAGAATTGTCTTGCTGGATTATTTCACGTTTTACATGTACATTGAAAATAAAGTTATACATTCAGAAAACAAGAAAATAAACCCAAATCAGGAATTGGGTTGTTTCACACCCACAACTTCCAGTCACCTTCGGCAAGCAAAAGAGTGATGTGAGGGGCAATGCATTTTCGCAGAAGGCGTAAAATACGGATGGCACCAACTTTAGCGGCCCAACCAGGACGGTGAGAAGGTGAGGTGAAACCACAGATGAGAAAGGCAAGCCCAAGTTCGTCCGGCGTGAGATAGAGGTGGGATTGTTTGGGTAGGAACGTCTCAGCTCTCTTGCCATGAACCCAAGTGCCCAATAGGTCTCACTGTATAACAGTGACTGTCAAGAAGATCTGGTTTGCAAGTCTGTCCACAGCTGGCATCGGGGCAGCATCTCCTAGCCTCCCCCTCTGCCGACGACCAGCAGCAACCTGAAAACAGCGGCCGCGGTGCTTGTAAAGTCTGTTGGCGAAGTTATACGGCAGTGTGCGCTGTACATTCCACCACAGGGAAAAAAAGAAAACCAGGAAGGGGCAGGACACTGTACTTGCAGTACATACAACAACAAATGGGAGACTGGGAAGGGATGCTACAACCAAATGATATTATCAACTCTGCTTAAGACCGCAGTGGATGGAGACAGCTTGTAGACGGCAGTATGCGCTTTACATTCCATCACATGGAAAAAGGAAACCAGGAAGGCCCAGGACACTGTACTTGTAGTGTATACAAACAACTAATGGGAGACTATGAAGGGATGCTACAACCAAATGATATTGTCAACTCTGCTCAAGACCACACGCAGTGGTTGGAGACTGCTCCGCGGCCGACAGATGATGATGAAAGTCCATATCAGAATGCTTCCAATACGGATGCGTGTTATTCACAAATCAAATTGCAGTGGATGCCGCCTCTTCACCGATGTCATGCCAGCTCTGCTATCACCGCATCGCTGGCAGTGATCTGTACTAGTCTGCCAAGGACTAATTGTTAACCACTTCACGCCGGGGGGTTTTTCGGCGCCGATGACCGCCATACGGGGGTTTTTGAACAATGCATCATTTTAAAATCTTGCTAAAACAATCGGAACAATATATTTCTGTGAAATAAATCAATAAGGGTATACTATGGGTAGAAGAGAGTAAAACCTGGCACAATTCGGACGTCGTTGTGGCCTTTGTCAAGAGATTATCCTTTCGAAAAAGGGCCCTTTGTGCGTCGTCAATGGACCGTAACGGACGTGTGTGTGTGGGTGCGTGTACGCTGCTGACAATCCCTGACCGCAGACTCCAGCCTCCACTCCAGGCAGTCAAATCTTCGAGTTGGTCGGCCACAAACGAGCGTACAGATTACGGTAAAGAATGTGGGGGGAATTCCAATGCCAGACCGCAACCGTCGGGCTGTGTGGCATGCAAAGACAATGTCCCCCGCGTGCTTTCAGCTGCAGCGCGGTATCCCTTGATCCTCCACAGTAAAAGTCCCACAATTGCACAATTACTGCTGCTAATCTTGCAATTCATGTGGCAACATGCGTCAAAAAGGGTCTTTGTACTGATTCATATTGCTTTGTTCGAAGCTGAAAAGAGTCTTTGTTTAGAATGTGGACAATAGTGGTGCCCGGATTCGGAGGGCCCCGTTGCAAAGGCAATCCAATTGACCTCCGGATTCGGAGGTCCCGGCGCGAAGTGGTTAAGCAACCGAGAAAAAAAAAAGAGTCGGTATCTCTTCAAAGCAGCCTTGAACAATCAGGCAAGGTCCAGGCCGGTCACTCCAGGGACGGCCAGGTGTTGACCACAAACCTGGGCAGCCCGCCATCCAGCAGTCTGTCCAGCCACATGCCCAGCCCCTCCAGCAAGACGCAGCCGCCCGCCTCCGGCTCAGAGTCGCTGTCCGAGCTGTCCCTGAACCCGACAAAGTCGGCGTTGAGGCCCCCTCGTCGCCATCCCGTCCGCCGGCCGCCCTGGCACGGCTGGAAGATGTAGAAGTAGCTCTTGGACGGACGTATCGCCAGCACCGTTCCTAGAACAAAAAGGACAAGGCCATCAGGGAGGGCTTTCAACTCAGGGCAAGGTCCGAGGTGCAGAAGGTGTCTTTGGAAGAGATACGGCTCTGGAATGAGCCTGGGTTTAGAAACTATATTTAAAGACTCTCTGAAAGTGAGTCAACGCAAGTGTAGAATCTGTTTGAAGTCTTCCTGACTGAGAATTTTGAGTCTACAATCGCTAAGTTTGGGCAGTCTCTGGGCCTGTACTAAGGCACTTTTTTCCAAACCCCGGCTTAGGCTTCGGCTCCGGCTTCGTCTCCATTATCCAAAAGCTGAAAACACAGGTTGGAGTTCTTGGTTGAAGTTGAAGCTTTGGATTCTCGTTCAAAATCGCAGTGTGACATTAAACATCGAAGCCAAAGGCCTCCCATTTTCATGCCTTGTTCTTTAAAATGGATGAAAGACAGAAAGACAAAGCCAGAGCCTGAATCTAAGCCGAGTTTTGGAAAGGGGCCTAGGGTTCTTTTCAGAACATCTTTTCCAAAGAGGCCTCTTTAGTTGCTACAATTGGAAATGCTACCCTTGTTGTTTTAGCCACCATGCAAGGCCTAAAAAGCCAAAACCCTACGTGTGTAAGATCGGCCCACAGTGCAGAGCCTACTTACCCACGCCATTGGTTGGAATATCCGGAGGCAGACCATCAATGCTGGCAAACAGGTTGGGAAGCCACTTGGCGTACGTGTCCAGCATCAGAAAGGCGGGCAACAGAAAGGAGTGACTGTTGGAGGACAGGAGACACGCATGGTCAAATCCTATCATCATAGCTGCCAACCTATCTTATAGGAAATGAGGAATACTTCTGCTAAAATAAAGAGGAATCACAGAGCAAACTACAAAGGAATACATGTGTATTTCCAAGCTCAAATTGGAATCTGTTGTCAAGAGCTTGTAAAAAGTGATACATTTTTATGATTCCTCCAAAATAGGAATGGTTGGCAGCTATGTATCATCACCATTATCATCGTCATCATCATTATCAATCTGGTCATTGTCGTCATTGTCTACATCGTTACCACCGTCATCATCGTCACCGATGTTGTTGTCATAGTCGTCAGCTTTGTCATCACCATCATTTTATCACCAGTATCACCGTCATTATCATCACTGTCGTCACTATAATCACGGTAGTCAATCACTTCATCATCAACATCGTCGTCGTGTCAAGTGATAATGCAAGACTCTCCTCCTTCAACAAGCTCTGACATTCAGCGGCGTTGGTAGACCTTCTAACATCAGCATGTCCCTGGACACGCATCTGAACCTAATCCAAGACGTGGCTAAGGATTGAGCTCTCGCTGTGGTCCGCAGTCATCGGAAGATCTTCCACAATTTGAGCTGGGCTCAAGTCACACGGGGAGATGCAATGCACACAATGTTTATGGCATTGAGGGCTAAGTAAAAAAAAAAAACCTAACAAACTCAAGGTCACTACAGTGGAACGTCGCTATAACAAACATCCCGGGATCCATGAAAATTGTTCGGTATAGCTGTTGATCATTATACCAGTTGTGGCCGCATATCCAAGAACATGAAATCAGGAGCCATGTTTGTTATAGCCGAATGTTCGGTATATTGGTGTTCATTATAGCAACATTCGACTGTACAGGCAAACTGCAACCCAAATTATCAAAGCCGTTCATCCGTCTGGTACCCTGAGCCATCCTATAGCACTTACCTTGCTATATGCATGTGGGCCTCCCGCCTGAAGAGCTGACAGAGGGAGTCTCTGTTGCTCCTGTCCGTCAGGAGCAAGAGAAGGATGTGACCGTGCCGACCGCTGGCTAAAAATTTCTCGTACGTGGCTTCGTTCAGCTCGTGCATCGGCATTTGCCTGGAAGGACAGGAGAGGAAGAGGGGATGCTAATACGAGGAGTGAAGGCCCTGGTCATTGCCTTGGTACCCCCTGCTCATTGCCTTGGTGCCCCCTGGTCATTGCCTTGATGCCCCTGATCATAGCCTTGCTGCCCCTGGTCATTGCCTTGGTGCCCCTGGTCATTGCCTTGGTGCCCCCTGGTCATTGCCTTGATGCCCCTGGTCAATACCTTGCTGCCCCTGGTCATTGCCTTAATGCCCCTGATCATTACCTTGCTGCCCCAGTCATTGCCTTGGTGCCCCTGGTCATTGCCTTGATGCCCCCTGGTCATTGCCTCAGTGCCCCTGGTCATTGCCTTGGTGCCCCTGGTCATTGCCTTGATGCCCCTGATTATAGCCTTGCTGCCCCTGGTCATTGCCTCAGTACCCCTGGTCATTGCCTTGGTGCCCCTGATCATAGCCTTGCTGCCCCTGGTCATTGCCTCAGTGCCCCTGATCATTGCCTCAGTGCCCCCTGGTCATTGCCTTGTTGCCCCTGGTCATTGCCTTTGTGCCCCTGGCCATTGCCTTGGTGCCCCCTGGTCATTGCCTTGGTGCCCCTGGTCATTGCCTTGATGCCCCTGATCATAGCCTTGCTGCCCCTGGTCATTGCCTCAGTGCCCCTGGTCATTGCCTCAGTGCCCCATGGTCATTGCCTCAGTGCCCCTGGTGATTGCCTCAGTGCCCCCTGGTCATTGCCTTGGTACCCATCATCATTCCGTTCCCGCTTGGTGCTGCCAATGTAAGATAAGGATTTCCTTTAACAAAGATCGAACCAAACCATCAATTGGACAGAGGCAAGCCTTACCTCATGCTCTGATTAGACATCCCTGGCCCCGAACGTCCTCTTCCCTCAGACGCATAGCTTCAAGCAAACACAAAATCACAAAAACCAAAGCCACACATTAGAGGAAAAACCCAGTACTTTACCCAAGCCCCATTAAGCAAAGCCACTAGACACTCACACTTTCACTTCATGCAATTTGAGCTGAGCAAAGAGACTTCTGCCTGCACATGTGCCATTAGCTTACAGTTGCTTATTAAAATTCACCAGCAAGATTGTAGGAATTCCTCGCCTGCCGTAAGTACGGTAGCAACCCTCGCGATCCCACCAGCCCCATTACCGGCTGCTCGTCTCCAATCACAGCAAAAGAGCTACAGGAGATACCATCCTGACACTACAGCACCACACAGTGAAACAAGAGCTAGTAAGACAAGGGCGATACTTGATAGCTTATTCTTACCTTTCTCCATCCTGCCCATGCGATGCGTCACTATTAGTAGATCTTCCCTGCATTGCTTCCTTCCTGTAAAAAAGAAATTGATGCTAAACTCAAATGTCTTAAGACATGGCGTGGTCTTTGGTTTTCAAGATTTCACTTTTACTCAACTATTGCCGCTGTTGCTGTTGTTTACTCTCTTGTTGCTGTGGTCGATTTCACCAAACCCATTGTAACTTACGATCAATCACAATGAGAGATGCAAAGTAACCATACAGCCCATGTTGAGTTACGATGAATCGTAAGGCTTTGTGAAATCCACCCCTGGTCCGTTCGTTGCTCATGTTCGTAATGCTGCAACTGTAGCTTCTGTTACACCATCGTTGCTACTGTCGTTGCTACGTGTTGAGCACTGCCTTTGATGCTGTTGTTGCTGTAGTTGTGCTGTCTGAGAGTGCAGTAACTTCAATGTGATCGACTTGATACCGGTAGATAAATTTGTACTCCCCTCAGTATCAATAAAGTCAATGGGTTACTTACAAGCCGCTCGTAAAAAACACTGACGGATCTTACCCCGTGTTGATGAGGCCAGCAAAGGCCACAAAAAAGGCCAACAGGTAGGCCACGACAACCAGGAAAGCAACCGAAGACTCACTCCTGTGCCAGGGGCGAGGGTATGAGAATGGAGAGGAAATAGAAGGGCTTGAGTATGGCATATCAAAGTCCAACAACTCGGTGGTAAAGAAGTAGATACAAAAAAAAAAAACTGTTGCAAACTGCTCGCTGACTAAAATGACCCGCAATTCAAGAATCTCAAAAGTTAGAGGGCCTGACATGTTTATCCTCGCAGGACCTTTCTCAAAAGCAGAGATAATCATTTGGGATGTATACCACAAAAGATTCAGCTTGCAGTTTGTGAGGAAAGTCAACACATGAGGATGATTGAGTTTAGTGCGAGGGCAGGGTGGACCAGTCACATTACACTCATTGACGTGACTGCGAGTCTGGATTTCACAGCAGAGACAAAGATTTTGAAGTCCGCGACAACCACACCATTTGCAATCTGCTGACTGAGCTGAATGTAAATCTCTCAAATTGAAAGGGCCTGATGTTTGGAGCCAAGCAGGACCGTGTCTTAAGAGGCAGAATGCCTTTCTGCCTCCGACAAAGGGCCTACTCTGAATGAAATCGGTTTAACAAATGATTATGGTAGACAATTTGTTCATTCTTTGCCTCTGAGAAAGGTCCTGCTAGGATCCAAACATCAGGCCCTGTAACTTTTCAGCTCGATGGTAAAGTGGATAAGATTCGTTTCTCTATTTTTTCAATGCAGCAATGCTCATAGTATGTTGGGTAGGGCAAACCCATCCTAAAATCTCATTATATCTAAGATTGTTGTTATTCAGCACTCGGCACATTTATTACCGAAAGGACACAAGGCTTGGCACAAGGATTACCGAAAGGACACAAGGCAGTACTGGAGGTTCAGGAGGTGAACTCACCATGCAGAGAACAAGATCTGCTTGAGAACATTGGCGTATCGTCTAAGAACATTCAAGACAGTGTAGACGCCTGCCAACAGCCAATGCTGAGGGGAAGAACGGAAACAAATCACTTACACAGTGCTGCACAATTGACAGCTCACAATCAAAATGCAGAAAATGGGGAATAAACTCTCCGCTTTGTTTACGTATACTCCAAAGATAGTTGGGGATGAGACTCAGAATGACTCTCACACCAAACTGAAAAGTCGTCCGGTCGTAGACTGCCCTGAATTTCTCAAGATCCCCAAGATAGTCTCAGGGAGAGAGTTCCACAGTTGTGTGTAGTATGGTGTGAAGGATCGCTGATGACTTGCAGTTCTGGATGCAGCCTGTCTTTTTGTAAAAGGATGATCCCGTATACAGAACTGCGCTGTGACCTTGCGTGTTGATGGAAACAGCCTTTGAGAAAGAAAGTCCTAGGACTAAAACATCAACTTCAAATATCAATATTGCTGAAAAGAGTCTTTATGGCGCAAGACATGCAACATTTGTAAGTTGCATAACTTCCGCAACTTTTCTTGAAATCAGCTGCTGGTATTACGATCCAAGAAGGACCTTCCTGACAAAATCAGATCAGAAGGAGATGAGTAATGAGCTACAGAGGAAAGAGGACAGACGAAGGAGGAAACCTGGTGGAGAGAGCAGCGTGACATCAAAGGAAGGACTTACCGGTGCGTTCTCGTCCTTCAGCTCCGGCAGAACCATCTTGCGCTTGAGTGAGTGCTTGTTGTCCAACACCTGCTGCAGGAAGTAGATCAGCGCCTGCTTGTCGTCGTCTGGCTCGTTGCCGTGCCAACCCTGGGGCAGCCAATCGTACGCCACCATCGTGTCGCTCAACCGCTTGATGATGATAACCTAAAAGAGAAGGGCATTTTTGAAAAATCGACTTTCTCCTGCAACTGACTTTCATAGCTCAGGGGGTTAAAGTACTTTGAACAGCCGATTTCAAGAAAAGTTGCGTCAGCTACGCAACGTACAAATGTTGCGTAAGTCTTGCGCCTCTGTGACTCTTATTCAGCACTATCTAGCAAAGGCAGCAAAATGTTTTGTGAAATCGGCTGCACGTGCATTAAAGCGAATGTTTTGAGTTCAAGTATCAGTGCAATCAAATTTGCTTGGCTTTATTTTTCACTGTTTCCCAATGAATTTGCCTCTACTTTATTCTATTGTTCAAATGGTTCAAGAATTTCCCTGTCCATTTTTCCTTCTTTTGTTTACATTCCCTCCACTGTTAACTTTCAACTGCATTGAAGTAATTGCATTAAACTGAATCTTCTTCTTCTTCTTCTTTCGTATGAGTTAGTAGGTAGTGTAAGTCAGGCTCTTTCTCTGAGTTGGGTAAGCCAGTTGATTTGTTCATCGTTTGGGCTCGATAGGTCAGTCACCCCGTTAGGTGATTGGAGGTCAGGGCAGTTGTAGATGATTATGATCTGCCGTCTGCTCATCTGCACCGCAGATGCATGCCGGTGAATCGCGAAGTTTCCAGCGATGCATGTTGTGTATTCCTGTATGCGTGGGGATTTTTTCTTTTTCGTAAACGATTACTTTGGTACTCACGGGGACGGAGTTGTCCATATCAAACTTGGACGTCTGTCCCAGGAAGCGGACCCACTCCCTCTGGGTCTCCTGGTGAACGTGGGCAAACTGCGGGTCCCCGGGGAAAGACTCGGTCGTCCGGACGACCTGGCGGAAGAAGTCGAGGTGCTCCTTGTGGACGGACGGGTTCCGGGTGATGAGGACGACACACAGCCTTCGGGACGAGGAGGAAACATTCATAAAAAGTGTTGCAAACTGCTGGCTGATTTTAATGACTGAAAAGAACAAGGAGTCCAATCAGCACAGCGAATTTTGTTCCAATCTGTGATGGTCAGGTCCAAAAGCGTGTTGAATTGACACGGAATTAACCAAAACTGTTGCAAACTGCTGGCTGATTTTAATGACTGAAAAGAACATCTCAAATTGACTGAAGTTTCGATCCGACCAGGAACTTTCTCAAAGGCAGAATGACAAGGACAGCTAATAGGATAGCTAATGAGCGGAGAGTAATGAAGAAATGAAGAAGTAACGCTAATTAGTCAAATGTTTGTTAACCCGTATCTCAAAAACTACTTGACCAATTTACATAAAATTTCGGTTCTGGGGGTTTCTCAAGGAGGCCAATCAGCACAGGGAATTTAATTCCAATCTGTGATGGTCAGGACCAAAAGCATGTTGGATTGGCACGGAATTAACCAAAAATGTTGCAAACTGCTGGATGATTCTAATGACTGAAAAGAACATCTCAAATTGGCTGAAGTTTCGATCCAACCAGGAACTTTCTCAAAGGCAGAATGACAAGGAAAAAACTGATAGGATGGCTAATGAGCGGAGAGTAATGAAGAAGTGACGAGATACAAATTGACAGAAGATGGACCATCAGGATGGGAGGAAGACCAGTCAGAAGCATTGCACCATTAACTGCCGTATATCTCCAGGGATCACACCCCCGTTTTTCATTCAGACAAAGACGGCCATTTGTTGTAAACCCGATCAACTTATCAACCCTGATAGATGAAAATAACCACCACAGACTCAAAGACCTCCCGATGGAAAGATAAAACCCAAATCAATCATAATGGTTGAAATAGCTTTCTCGTTCCAATGGTCTACAATCCAAACCGGTAAAATGGACACCCCTGTTGGGTATCACTTCAATCTCCCTGATCATTCGATATCAGATATGAGTGCACTGGGCATAGAATCCCTTGGTCACCGTAGTAATGCTGTCCGTCTTAGCCGTGAGAAAATGTGGATGAAGCGTTTTCGGACTATTCAACCACATGGTCTCAACATCCAAGAGGGTAATGACTAACACCATGCTGCTTTCTGATAATCCTTCTTTTGTGTTCACTCCTTCACACTTCTCTCTTTGATCTTTCCCCCCTCTTCTCACTAATCCCTACCCTGCTCCTTGCCCTTCCCTTTGATCTCTCCCTTCCAGCTTTACTCTTTGTCCTTTGTTTCTCATCCGTGTCCTATTCACTCTCTTCCTCCTTCCTTCGTGTACATGTATCTATTTTGTCCTTGTCACTCTGCCTTTGAGAAAGGTCCTGCTAGGAACGAAACGTCAGGCCCACTAAATTCTAGGAGTTCCAATGTCACTCACTTTCTGACTCCGAAAGACGCCTCTGGGCAGTGGTTCTCAAAGAACTTCTGGGAGGTCAATCTGGCCACAAAGAGATGCCGGTTCCTTTCGATGGCGTCTTCGAGGAGCGACATGTCAATCTTCGAGGACTGAAAGCAGAGTGGAAAATTGATTGGGGAGAAAGACAAAAAGACAATACCAGGAGTTGCAGAGACAGTGTTTCAATCTTAAAGAGTGAGTAAATGGCCTTTAAGGAGACAGGATGTTTCAAAACTTTCCTTTCAGACAGATCTAGAGAGGGTGGGTGCTTTCAGCAATGTCTGAAGCAGGGGCTCAAATTTTATGGGGAAAAAGTAATGGACACAGGTACAGTCAATGAAAAAAACTCACTAGACCTGATCTTTTTTTTAATAGACCTGTGCCCTAAAGAAGTTTCTCACTTGTAAATGCATCCAAGCACTAACCAAGTGAGCTTACCCACGGGTTCTTGCTCATTTTCTGGTCAGGTGTTGGAGTGTACAAAGCTTCTTTTATTTCATCACTTTTCAAGAAATGTCATGAATAAAGTAACGAATTTAAAGCTTTCAATTTCAATCAGATATCAACTGAGCCCATAAGAGAGACAATAACTCATGCTTTGAATCCTCTTTCTCCGGGCATACACCCCTTGCTTTGATCACTCCCACCCTAGTTTTTCTTTCTACCTGGATTTTCTCGGTGTACTCCTCCGTGTTGTCCTTGAAGATGAGGATGGTGGGCTCGTGGCTGGGCACGTCAAACTTCCAGACCAGCTCCGTGGTGCCAGGGCCGTTGTTCTGGGCAAAGCCGAAGGTGTGGGCGTCACGGTGCCTGAAGGCCAGCACGTGGTAGAGGAGGGAGGGGGAGGAGCGACGGGAGAAGAGGAGGGAGCGCGGTCTGTTGTCCACCTGCCAGCCGGACAGGAAGGACTCCTGGTTTGCATCTGTCACCTAGGAGGAGTAACAAGGGAAGAGACAGAAAAGTAATGGAAAGAGACGGAAAGGCAAGAGACGGCAAGGGAAGAGACGGAAAGGGAAGAGACGGACAGGGAAGAGATGGAAAGGGAAGAGACGGACAGGGAAGAGATGGAAAGGGAAGAGACGAAAAGGGAAGAGACGGAAAGGGAAGAGGGAAGAGACGGAAAGGGCAGAGACCGAAAGGGAAGAGACAGAAAAGTAAGAGATGGAAAGGGAAGAGACGGAAATGGAAGAGACGGAAAGGGAAGAGGGAAGAGACGGAAAGGGAAGAGGGAAGAGACGGAAAGGGAAGAGACGGAAAGGGAAGAGACGGAAAGGGAAGAGACAGAAAAGTAAGAGATGGAAAGGGAAGAGACGGAAATGGAAGAGACGGAAAGGGAAGAGGCGGAAAGGGAAGAGACAGAAAGGGAAGAGACGGAAAGGGAAGAGACGGAAAGGGAAGAGATGGAAAGGAAGGGAAGAGACGGAAATAGAAAAGACGGAAAGGGAAGAGACGGAAAGGGAAGAGACGGAAAGGGAAGGGAAAGGGAAGAGTTGGAAAGGGAAGAGTTGGAAAGGGAAGAGACGGAAAGGGAAGAGACGGAAAGGGAAGAGACGGAAAGGGAAGAGATGGAAAGGGAAGAGAAGAGAATTCTGAAAAGAGCTCTTTGGGGCTTTGGCCAAAACAAATAAGCATCTGGGAATCAAGGTTAAGATTCTGTAGCTTAGATTGTTTCAAAGGCATTGTAGTCGTTTGGTCTTACCTTGATGATCAGATCAGAGGGCAGGAGGCTCTGCACAAACTCTTTCAGCCGCTCAGCGCTGACTTGATTCTTGTCGAAGACGACCACCTTCCCCTCGACGACGCCCACTATGGACGGCCACTGGTACACGCCCAGTTTCCGCAGCAACGGCCGGCTGTAGTCGCCATGGACTGTTCCCATGCCAATGCCTGCCAACAAGCAACAGCATCAGAGTCAATCGCCAGCCAGGAAAAGGACAAGTTCGGATGGAGGATCTTGAGTTACACGCAAGACTTGAAATTTATGCTTATCCACTTACTGTAGGTAAGTGACGTTTTTATAAGTTACTTGATTTTAAAAAGTGGGTAAGTGCGTGGGTAAAGGGCTAGATCTACTATAGATGACATCTAATTTCAGACTTTTATGAAATAATTTTTTTATCTTCAATTTATGGCTCTCTACAATTAAAATTTTTCAGTAAATTTCAACAACATGTAGGTTCCTGAGGGTGTTGCTATGCTGCAAAATTTGAATTAAACTTTGAATACAAGTCGGTCAATGATTCATCATGAAAATAAATATTAAGATCATACGTACCACCTAAAAGGCTCCAGGGGAACCCTGGTACTGGTAGGTAAGTGATGATTCAAGGCGTGGTTACCTATGGGTACTCTTGGGTACCCTTGGGTACCTACGTATGTGTACAGTGTACATTACCTAAGGTTATCCTTGGGTACCAACATGTACATGTATGTCATGTACATTACCTATGGGTACCCTTGAGTACTCAGTACCTAATGAACATTACCTATGTACACCCTTGGCCGCACATACTGTGTACATATGTACATGTACATTACCTATGGGTACTCTTGTCTACCTAATGTACATTACCTATGGGTACCCTTGTGTACCTAATGTACATTACCTATGGGTACCCTTGTGTACCTAATGTACATTACCTAAGGGTACCCTTGGGTACCAACATGTACATGTATGTCTATGTACATTACCTATGGGTATTCTTGAGTACTCAGTACCTAATGAACATTACCTATGTACACCCTTGGCCGCACATACTGTGTACATATGTACATGTACATTACCTATGGGTACTCTTGTGTACCTAATGTACATTACCTATGGGTACCCTTGTGTACCTAATGTACATTACCTATGGGTACTCTTGTGTACCTAATGTACATTACCTATGGGTACCCTTGTGTACCTAATGTACATTACCTATGGGTACCCTTGTGTACCTAATGTACATTACTTATGGGTACTCTTGTGTACCTAATGTACATTACCTATGGGTACCCTTGTGTACCTAATGTACATTACCTATGGGTACCCTTGTATACCTATGTACATTACCTATGGCTTCTAGCTCCGCGGCTGCGTCATTCCAGATTCCTTCGATCCTCACACAGTTGAAGCACCAGTCGCCAGTCACAAAGAGCAGGAATGGCTTGCGTCGACTCTCCGGCAGGATCCCATTATCAAACTTGGACAGGGTGACCCGCCGCGGGTCGCTGCCCGCCGAATCCTTGTTGGGGAAGCGGAACTGGAAGCCATCAAAACCGCCCCCAAAGTGGAAGCCGGAGAAGGGGTCGTGGCGCTGGTGGTGCTGGTGGCGGGGCTGGTTGTCCGTGTTGACATGGCCGTACATGTCGTACTCCGCCCTCTTCTCCTCATCGGACAGGATCTGATAGGTTCATCGAAAGGGAATTATGACATTTCAATCCTAGAAGGTCCTTCCTCCAAGGAAGAATGACAAGGACAAACAAGAACGGGATGACTGGATATGGATGAATGGAGAAGGGCAAAGGAGGAAAGCTGGTAGACAGACCAGGGGGAGATCAAAGGGAAAGGCAAGCAGAAGAGAAGTGACCAAAGGAGTTTAGCTTGCAGACAGACCGGGGTGAGATAAAGGGGAAGGGCAAGCAGCAGGAAAGGAGAAAAGCTGGTAGACAGACCTTGAGATCAAGAGGAAGGGATTTGGGAAGGGACTAAATGGGCAAAATTCAAAAGGAAAAGATCAAAGAACGTAGCAGAGGTGACAGAAGGATTCGTAAACAGATAAAATTGTATGATATCCCATCGGCAATGCCAGGAAGGTAACGTTGGTTACCTCGTATGCTTGCTGTATCTGAATGAACTTTTCCTGTGCCCCCTCCTCCTTGTTCTTGTCAGGATGCCTGAAATTTAAGATTTTAATACACATATTTAGAGAAAAAATTCAAACTGCCCCCTAAATGAATAAATATCAAAAGAATTTTAAAACATTTTGAAAGAAATTTCCGGACAAAAGTAAACATTATATCATGCCAGCTGATGCCAGTGTAAACATCAGAAGGAAGGACCTTGTCCTCACTGAATTAAAGCAAGATTAGAAGAAGGCAGACATGACGTAAAATAAATTGGCTTATCAGAGTAAGGGAACGGCAAAATAGCATTTGCAAATGAAGGATGCTGGTGCCGGCAAAATATATTGTCCTTTTCTTTATTTCAATTTTCAGACATTTTTACCTCCAGTTTCCAAATGTAAATTTATGTAGGCCCTAAAATTCGGCTCACAGCAATCAGCATGCAGCATGCGATGTCCGGACATTGCTTTGCCCTGTACGTCTTCGCAGCAAGGCGCTATACCGTACTACAGGGACCAGACTGCCAGTTGCGGCACTGCCGTTTGGATCTTGCGACCAAACCAGGAGGTTTTCGCCCATTTTTGGGGGGGAAATCGACACATTTTCGCCACATGGACAGTTGCACACAGGTGCGTGGTATGTAAACCACATTTGCTAGAAATCTTGGGCCAAATGAAGCAGTATTTTATGAGTTATGCTGAACCTGCTGATCCCTATGCCACAGCACTTGTGAACGTTACACAGAAGCCTATGGGAAAAAAGCCTAGTTATCTGTGGGGTTCCGGTCGGGAGAGCAGCGGACGACGTAGAACCCCACAGTTCTGGGGGTAGGTAGTGGTATCATTGATTAAATTAATCATCAATTCTACACTGGCAGCAAAACAGTCAGTACTCTGTAGTTATTCCGAGTAACTTGGGTCCTTACAATTGATTGTAAGGACTAAGGTAAGGGTCCAAGTTACTCGGACTACTCTGTAGTCAGTACATGATTCATTGATTGTGTAGAAAAGACTCACCAGTGCCGGGCAAGATTTTTATACGCTCTTTTTATTTCCTTTGGACTGGCCGATCTACTGACACCAATCTGTGCATAAGGATCCAAATCCTTAGAGGAAACGTGAAGGGCGGTAAAACTGATGAAAACCGCCCCGAAAAGCAACCAGATCCGTAATTTGTTGCCCATTTTGCACAGAGTTTATTCATGCACAAATATATACGATCTGATCATCCGCGCATTCATTCATGTCATCGATATCCACAGCTGATACCCATTATTGACATCATTCCAAGCCTATTGTAAAAGTCTGGGTACCGCTCTGGAGTTTCGATCGATATGCGGTGGAACTTTTCACCAGCAGTGCTGCAATGTCGGCTACAGCTGAAAGTAACGTTCAATCCTATGTGGAGCGATTGCTTGCGGCTTTCCCTAAGTTCGTGTGTGATTTGAAGCCATATCCAATCCCGTTGGCCGTGCACAACTCTTAACTACGGAAGCTCCGTTACGATAATGATCCCCAGAATTTTAAATAAAAAGTTTAAATCAAAAAAAAAAAAGCCATCGATAAATGAGTAATTAAGATATATAGAGAAGTATATAGATGATATGAGCGCTGGTAAGCAAAACCAGAGGTCACTCTCAGACATCAGCTTCAAGTCCCGGTCTTTCTTTGCCATTTTTTTTAATCATGGTTGAATCATGTTGAATTTGCCTTAGAATATTAAATAATATTGACAAATACATTAAATAAAAATAGAAAAGATAACAAATTAAGTGGAATTTTCAACCACTCAGATCCAAACAAAATAATACAAAAAATCTTGAGATTTGTATGTACAGCACGTACATGTACAGTATACATGTACTACTGCTACGTACATGTACATGTACATGTACACGCATGTATGCGCGAACATCGTGTACCTACAGTACATGTACATGTACGTGTGTTTGTACTGAATGTACATGTACGTGTACATGTACATGTGTACACATGTACGTACATGTACATGTACACGTACACGCACACATGACATTGTACATGTGTACACTATGTACTGTACATGTGTACATGTACATTTGTACACGTACATGCACATGTATGTACACATACATGTACACTGTATAATGTGCAGGTGTACATGTACATTTACAGTGTACTGTCTATGCACATGTACTGTACATGTACATGTACATGAAATCAAATTTACATGTATACGTATACGTTAAAATGTCTATAACCACTTGTTTTAGGAATGCATTAATTGGTTAAACATGCATTTTAATTGATATTCAAATTAGCATTTCCATAAAATGTTAACAATTTCAACAATGAGAATAGCCAACTCGCTGACCAATAAGAGAGTGTCCCCCAAATCCCTCATTTACATATTATCCACATTATCGTCTGCTTTCTGCCTTGCTACCTCAAAACAAGTGAAAAAATAGGACCTTTTAATTACTTCAACATTGTGGGTTGTTTGTTGTTTGGAAGATATTAAGAGATAATGGGAGTTTTCGGCAACTAATTATAACCTCATTACAATTAGAAATCGTGATAATTACACCAAAAATAACCTTTCATAAAATGCGCGGATTAATTCAAGTTATGTAAGTCGACAAGAAGTTTGCATTGATGCATATTACAGGGCTCCTCATTACTGCGGATCTAATTACGCGGCTCAAATTATGTCACATTTTGTGTTCGACTTGTGAACGTGTTGCTCCTGGATCCGGCGACAAAATGTCGACTTTTTTACAGTTTCGCGGAACCTTACCTGTGTGTTTTGTCACTCTAACTGAAGAGAAACAATTACTCCACATGTTGAGAATACCGAGGAACCGCTAAATTCGTGAGTTCGGCTGAAAACTATTAATGTATCCGCGCAGTGGGATCGCATTTTGTTGAATTTGCAGAAGTGGCCGTTCCGATACACCTACGGTACGCGTACCACGGAGCTGCCGTTGTCTGGATTCGGAACTGACGAAGTCGACGAGGACGACCCTTCCTCCGGCCGCCGCAACTTCGAGGGAGTATGTTGGAGAGGACCGCCCGCTCACCGACTATTCGGAGGACAAATTCTAGACTATTATTCAACCGCCCAGGACCCTCAACTGTGTTGCCGAGTGCTGCCGCTGTGCCCGCCGGCGTGACAGTTCGGGCGACCGGTCCGACCAACTTCAAGTTTGCCGCGGGCAGGCGGCCCAATGGCCGGACGCCTGCGGGTTGTCCGGGCTCGTTGAACGGACGAGGATAGACGGGAGGTTTCGACGACTACCGGGCGGGGGCTTCGAGGGACCGAGCCTGGGCGGACAGGGGGACCCCAGGGAGGAGTTCTCCGAGTGCTGCCGGTGTCGGTATCTGCTTGGGAACTTCCGTCGAGTGCAAAGCCAGCTTGCCGAGGATTAGTCGGTTGTGGTAAGTCACTTTTGTGACGAACCACGCGGTTAGTGAACGAACCCATTTTGTCCAAAATTAAAGAATTCCTGTTCAGCGACTTGCTCAAAACCCAAAATATGACGAAAAAACACGCCTTTCGGGCATGGGCCTTCTTCGTGGGGTGGGTTGGTTTTTTGTCATGAAAAGGGCAGCATATTCCGATCAACAGTCGAAGAATTGAAAAGTTTACTAGCGAGCGCTGAACCCTTGGGAGGGGGGCTCACTGGGTTACAAAACTAAAATGAAAAACGTTTAAAAACTCAGTGGAAACAATGTTCAAAAGTTGTTGTTTTTTAATGCCGGGGTTTTAATCCACTTCAGCATAAAAACACATGCAAAAGGGGGACAAAAAAACAGGATTTCCTAAACATTGAGTCATTAGCAAAGTCTATCTGAAATTATTCTAGTTGGGGGGGGGGGGTATAGCGTTATTCTGAGTAGGCCTAGACTTCGCGTGGTATAGAACATGTACCGGTCAATGTTGTGTTGGGTCAACCTCCATTTTGAAGTTAGCCTTGCATGTTCCATACTGCATAACATGCATAATTATCATAATATGTCACGTGTGTGTATTGTAGGCGGGGCCTACGCATGATGTTCACGTGTATACACGTGTGTGCAGTCTAGGCACGGGTTTCTAGACCATGATGGAATGTGGGCAGTGAGCCAAGTGGCTATTTAAAGTGTACAAGACTAGAAGCACGGCGGTGTATTGTCTGGTATATGGATCATAATAAAATGGAAAAAATGCGACCAGGTGCATAGGGTTTTGTATTGTTAAACAGTTTAAGTAATTGACCAAGGCGAGACAGGTATCCACCATGAACTTGGTTCATGAGTGGGAAGTAATAAGGCACGTTTATGGTATAGGGGCCTGCTCGGGTGCTACTTAGTTACCATTAATTCTGAATTAGCAGTTAGAGGGGTTTAATGATAATTATACTAAATCTTAAAGTAAAGAAAACATTAACACAAACATAATATCCCATACACAACAAAAATCCACAATTTATCAGAGGCCAGCTGGATGCGAACACACAGCAGTGAGATACTGTGAACTATTGACTTATTGCTTCACTTCACAAGAATTGACTCCAATCTGCAATTCATCAACTTCAAGATTCTTCATGTTTCTGTTCTTCATGATGACTGAGCCATCCACTGCTAAATTCAACCATGTACCCTCCTTGGGTAGGTTGACCCCAAAAAATCATTAACTATGAGCCCTTATTCTTGGGTTGGTTGAGAAGAAAATCTGCTTACATTGTAACAACTATCAGCCATTATTATTGGGTTGGTTGAGAAGAAAATCTGCTTACATTGTAACAACTATCAGCCATTATTCTTAGCTTGGTTGAGAAGAAAATCTGTTACATTGTAACAACTATGAGCCCTTATTCTTGGGTTGGTTGAGAAGAAAATCTGCTTATATTGTAACAACTATCAGCCATTATTCTTAGCTTGGTTGAGAAGAAAATCTGCTTACATTGTAACAACTATGAGCCCTTATTCTTGGGTTGGTCGAGAAGAAAATCTGCTTACATTGTAACAACTATCAGCCCTTATTCTTAGGTTGGTTGAGAAGAAAATCTGCTTACTTTGTAACAACTATCAGCCATTATTCTTGGGTTGGTCGAGAAGAAAATCTGCTTACATTGTAACAACTATGAGCCCTTATTCTTGGGTTGGTTGAGAAGAAAATCTGCTTACATTGTAACAACTATCAGCCATTATTATTGGGTTGGTTGAGAAGAAAATCTGCTTACATTGTAACAACTATCAGCCATTATTCTTAGCTTGGTTGAGAAGAAAATCTGTTACATTGTAACAACTATGAGCCCTTATTCTTGGGTTGGTTGAGAAGAAAATCTGCTTATATTGTAACAACTATCAGCCATTATTCTTAGCTTGGTTGAGAAGAAAATCTGCTTACATTGTAACAACTATGAGCCCTTATTCTTGGGTTGGTCGAGAAGAAAATCTGCTTACATTGTAACAACTATCAGCCCTTATTCTTAGGTTGGTTGAGAAGAAAATCTGCTTACTTTGTAACAACTATCAGCCATTATTCTTGGGTTGGTCGAGAAGAAAATCTGCTTACATTGTAACAACTATGAGCCCTTATTCTTAGGTTGGTCGAGAAGAAAATCTGCTTACATTGTAACAACTATGAGCCCTTATTCTTAGGTTGGTTGAGAAGAAAATCTGTTACATTGTAACAACTATGAGCCCTTATTCTTGGATTGGTCGAGAAGAAAATCTGCTTACATTGTAACAACTATCAGCCATTATTCTTGGGTTGGTTAAGAAGAAGTATGTTACATTGTAACAACTATCAGCCATTATTCTTGGGTTGGTTGAGAAGAAAATCTGCTTACATTGTAACAACTATGAGCCCTTATTCTTAGGTTGGTTGAGAAGAAAATCTGTTACATTGTAACAACTATGAGCCCTTATTCTTGGGTTGGTTGAGAAGAAAATCTGCTTACATTGTAACAACTATCAGCCATTATTATTGGGTTGGTTGAGAAGAAAATCTGCTTACATTGTAACAACTATCAGCCATTATTCTTAGCTTGGTTGAGAAGAAAATCTGTTACATTGTAACAACTATGAGCCCTTATTCTTGGGTTGGTTGAGAAGAAAATCTGCTTATATTGTAACAACTATCAGCCATTATTCTTAGCTTGGTTGAGAAGAAAATCTGTTACATTGTAACAACTATGAGCCCTTATTCTTGGGTTGGTCGAGAAGAAAATCTGCTTACATTGTAACAACTATCAGCCATTATTCTTGGGTTGGTTGAGAAGAAAATCTGCTTACATTGTAACAACTATGAGCCCTTATTCTTGGGTTGGTTGAGAAGAAAATCTGCTTACATTGTAACAACTATCAGCCATTATTATTGGGTTGGTTGAGAAGAAAATCTGCTTACATTGTAACAACTATCAGCCATTATTCTTAGCTTGGTTGAGAAGAAAATCTGTTACATTGTAACAACTATGAGCCCTTATTCTTGGGTTGGTTGAGAAGAAAATCTGCTTACATTGTAACAACTATCAGCCATTATTCTTAGGTTGGTTGAGAAGAAAATCTGTTACATTGTAACAACTATGAGCCCTTATTCTTGGGTTGGTCGAGAAGAAAATCTGCTTACATTGTAACAACTATCAGCCATTATTCTTGGGTTGGTTGAGAAGAAAATCTGCTTACATTGTAACAACTATGAGCCCTTATTCTTGGGTTGGTTGAGAAGAAAATCTGCTTACATTGTAACAACTATCAGCCATTAATTATTATTGGGTTGGTTGAGAAGAAAATCTGCTTACATTGTAACAACTATCAGCCATTATTCTTAGCTTGGTTGAGAAGAAAATCTGTTACATTGTAACAACTATGAGCCCTTATTCTTGGGTTGGTTGAGAAGAAAATCTGCTTATATTGTAACAACTATCAGCCATTATTCTTAGCTTGGTTGAGAAGAAAATCTGTTACATTGTAACAACTATGAGCCCTTATTCTTGGGTTGGTCGAGAAGAAAATCTGCTTACATTGTAACAACTATCAGCCATTATTCTTGGGTTGGTTAAGAAGAAGTATGTTACATTGTAACAACTATCAGCCATTATTCTTGGGTTGGTTGAGAAGAAAATCTGCTTACATTGTAACAACTATGAGCCCTTATTCTTGGGTTGGTTGAGAAGAAATCTGTTACATTATAACAACTATGAGCCCTTATTCTTAGGTTGGTTGAGAAGAAAATCTGCTTACATTGTAACAACTATCAGCCATTATTCTTAGGTTGGTTGAGAAGAAAATCTGTTACATTGTAACAACTATGAGCCCTTATTCTTGGGTTGGTTGAGAAGAAAATCTGCTTACATTGTAACAACTATCAGCCATTATTATTGGGTTGGTTGAGAAGAAAATCTGTTACTTTGTAACAACTATCAGCCCTTATTCTTGGGTTGGTTGAGAAGAAAATCTGCTTACATTGTAACAACTATCAGCCATTATTCTTGGGTTGGTTGAGAAGAAATTCTGCTTTATTATTGTAACAACTATCAGCCATTATTCTTAGGTTGGTTGAGAAGAAAATCTGCTTACATTGTAACAACTATGAGCCCTTATTCTTAGGTTGGTTGAGAAGAAAATCTGTTACATTGTAACAACTATGAGCCCTTATTCTTGGGTTGGTTGAGAAGAAAATCTGCTTATGAAAAGCTATGCAGACAAAAGATATTTACAGATATACAGTGAAAAGATATATACATATATTTTGGAATTATTATCATCCTGTAAACATGGTGTGAATACAGCAATCTTTTTGGTCTGTTTAGATCTCCGACATGGAATTTTGTAATCTTGATACCTTTCAGGCATCAGTTTTGATTTCCTTTTGTCAGTCCAAAACTAATCAGTCGTGATGTGGCATTTTGGCATAAAACATAATTACTGTCGTGGGTGTCATTTTATTTGGTAAGTCTAAGAATAACATGTATTGTACGAACCCGTACATCTATGTACAAGTCCGTACGACCTTCTTAAAGCACAAAACAAATACTTATGACACATAAAAACATACTTAAACACATAAAAACATTGAAAAACATCTGAAACAGTCTTCTTGGAGGTTAGCAGAAATGGGAGGGCTTTTCTTTGTATGTCTCTAGTGCAACTTAGCACTGAAAAATATAACCTAAACTTTCTTTTATGTTTGATGGATTTTATACACATTTGCTAATTAATGTGTACAGAAAATTGACCTCATCAGTGGTCACTTTTGAAATTATTTACAGGGTGCTTCTCTAAGTTGAGTTGTTAACAAATAAGCTAGTTAGGTTAACTTAGTTATGAAGGGTTAGGTTAGCTAAGTTAGGTAGGGTTAGGTTAGCTAAGTTAGGTAGGGTTAGGTTAGCTATAAGTTAGGTAGGGTTAGGTTAGCTAAGTTAGGTAGGGTTAGGTTAGCTAAGTTAGGTAGGGTTAGCTTATTAACTCCCCTGAATTAGATTAGGTTAGTCAATCAGTTCAGCCAGGTCAGCTTAGTTAACCAGAATAGTTAGTTAGCAGGTCATAATTAGGTTAATTAGGTTAGGTAGCTAAATACTGGTGGGTGTCGGGCAGAGGACCATACTTGATTTCTTTGAAAAATGATCGCATAAAATGGACCGTTATGGTAACGTTTCGATCCTAGCAGGACCTTTCTCAAAGGCAGAGTAACAAGGACAAAACAGATACGTGTACACGAAGGAAGGGGGGGAGTAAATAGGACACGGATGAGAAACAAAGGACAAAGAGTGAAGCTGGTAGGGAGAGATCAAAGGGAAGGGCAAGGAGTGGGGTAGGGGTTAGTGAGAAGAGGGGGAAAGATCAAAGAGAAGGGCAAGGAGTAGGGATTAGTGACAAGGGGGGGAGATCAAAGAGAGAAGTGTGAAGGACTGAACACACAAAAGAAGGATTACGGTATCAGAAAGCTGCATGGTGTTAGTCATTACCCTCCTGGATGTTGAGACCATGTGGTTGAATAGTCCGAAGACGCTTCATCCACATTTTCTCACGAAATTTTCACGGATGTGCTATTTCATTCATATGTGATGCTATTCTTTGACCATTCTCTTTAAAGCAAAGGGGTACTTTATAGCCACCCAAGCAAATGGTTATTCTGAACAAAATAGAGTTGTGCTTCAGATGCTGTCTACTGTCGACTCATGGAATAAAAAAGAGAAAGAGAAAAAAATCGAAGAAAATTGCATTTTCTTTGTTGTCATAGATATGCATAAAGAGGATCTCAAGACAACTTCCAAGACAAGAGGTGTTCAAATAAAAATCAGATATCAGACACTGTTGTTGCTCAGGATCCAGAAGCAGGGGGGATGACGATCAAACGTTGACCCTGCTTGTTGAGTGGTCCATTCACCAATCCTCAGGTAAATGAAAACAAATCCCACTAGTGAATCATTGTACGCGGACTACCTGGAATACACAGTTGAGATTACTTTACTGCCTCTCAAATTTTATACAAAAGCAGAGACAATGAGCCAATTGAATTGTATCGATTGCATCACATAATTCTAATCTTTCATCATTGCCTTAGATACGTCTATCAAGACAACCTGCACCATCTTCAAGAAAAAAATCTGAAGAACTCAGACTGTAGATGTCTCTAAGGATCCGGAAGCAGGGGGGATGACAATCAGATGATGACCCTGCTTGTAGAGCAGTCCATTCACCAATCCTCAGGTAAATGAAAAGAAAGACACCATTGAATTCTTGTATATGATTGCCACGGACACCCTTCCTTTTGGGGATATTTTACTTTCCATCCTCTCAAACAAAAGAAGAAACACAAAGGCAATTCCAACAACTGTATTCACCATACACCATTTATTTCTAAGACCATGAACATATTTTTTAAAAACCTGAAAAATAAAATACACCATGCAACACAGAAAAGAAAATGCCTAACTTACGCCTTACAGTCACTTTGTGACTTCCTAGAGTATGTGAATATTATCTAAATAAAACAAAAAATCACCTTATGCAGAGCAAAGTGTAACTTTGACAAAGAAAATCTGACAAAACAAAACTTTTAAAAATACATCCATTTTAAACACTTTGCGCCATGACCTTAAATTTGTTAGCACTGCTGGTGTTATTATGCGCAGAACCCTCTAAATCCGGACACAATTATTGACCGAGTTTTAAACAAAGACTCTTTTCAGCCTAGAACAAAGCAATATGAAGTTTTTGTATTAACTATTAATTTAATTATTAACTTTTATTTAAGTATTTTTGGGCAAAAAACAACTCTGATTTCCCTTAAAATGTTTTTATGGAGTCCTCTTAGACTACTGAACTAATTTAGCAGTTATTAGTACTGGAAATGGGCTTAAAAAAGCTAATGTTTTTTTGTGAAAGGGTTTTAATGAAAAGTTTTTTTAAAAATATAGATATAACACAGGCAAATCCTCATTGAATTACATTCCTTTCGACACAAACATGTTATTTCTTTGGTGCAATGCGGTACCCGCCACTATACATTATTTGAATCCGCTACATGACCCCAACCAGCTTCTGCACAAGAAAGCAGGAGTTGCGGGCTCGAATCCCTCCCAAGCCGCCTGAATTTTTCATCAGGCCTCGGGCAAAGCACTGAGCACTCAGTGCTTATTACGTCGAGCAGGGCAAACCCTCATTGAATAACAAAAATATACTGAACACTTGACACAAGTACTGTGCAAGCATCACCACTGTAGACAGGATTTTGTATACGAGCAGACTTAGTACTAGAAATTTCTTACGTTTGTAAGAACCTATCGAGGATGGCAAGGTGCTTTGAAACATCCTGGCAAGATGTCTCCAATAAGTCAAATTAATTATCAAAAAAGAAACTTTAAAAAGCTTGACAGGTTAATCCTAGCATGACCTTCCTCAACGACAAAGGTCAGGCTTAAATCAAAATGACAAAAGCCACTTTTTTTCACTGTGTATTTCAGGTCACTCATATTGCTAAATACTCTTACCCCACACCAGCAAAGACTACATGTTGTTGTCTATTTACAAGGCCATCTCTTAGGGCTGGATGGTAAGATCGCTGGTACACAAAACCAGAGGTTTTGGGTTCAAGTCCAGGGGTGGTTTTCACAAAGCCTTATGATGCATCGTAACTCAACTTATGATTGATAACCCATCGTAAGCACTGATAGGTCTTGAGGTCTTTGTGCATGGCACATCCTCTTGCAATTGATCGTAAGTTATGATGTGTTTGATGTAATCGACCTCTCATCCAGCAAAGGTTTTCTTATCATTTTTCAAAATTGATAAACAAAAATGTTGCAAACTGCTTACTGACTAAAATTACCAAAATGCAAATCTAAAAATTTAGTGGGCCTGACGTTTCGATCCTCGTAGGACCTTTCTCAAAGGCAGAGACAGGCTGAAAACAATTTTTCAAAATTTTCAAAATTGTTTCAAACTCCAAGTCAGTTTCTGTGACTTGAATATAAGGAAGATTGTTTTTTCCCTGTTGTGGAAAGACTTTCTAAGTTCATTCGTTCGTTGAGTCCCCTGAATTACTCCCAGTTTGTCCAAATACCTCCGTGCAGGAGTGGATTGGCTCTTGGATCTCCAGGGGGGTAAAAAGGTGGCAACAAACCATGGTAGTAACCCTGCAGCTTAGCCACCAGCTGCTTGACAATGTCTGGTCTGGAGTCGGACAAGTCTTTGAACTCGTTGGGATCCTCCTGGATATTGAACAGCCAGACGTGTTTCCCAGCCGGATCGTCTGGGTGCTTGGGGGCGATCCCCGATCCCGGAGGTGGAATCCAACTGCCGTTTCCTGTGTGTTCAGATGCGAGCATTCAAAATATTGCATGAAAAATTCTTCGTGGAAGATTTGCAGTGACACAATGTAGCACTTCTCTTTCAAGAAGGAGTGTGGCTCTGAAAAGAGCCGGTAACTCAACGTTTTGGGTAGTGTGTACTCTGCCCGTCATTAGGAGACTGCTGTTACTGCAAACTTTCAAGTCTTATCTAGCTTTCAGGAATTTCCTGTCTGAAAATGTGGAGTTAATATCTACAACCAATTTCCATCCCTTATATCTTTGCTAACTGGCTAAGAGAAGTCACACTGGGCAAATTCTTTATTTCTTGTATTGGCTTGGCACTTTAATATGTCAAACAAACAAAGGAAAAACTGAGTGGGAAAAACTGAGTGGGAAAATGGCAAAGATGGAAGAGCACTGATATGTAAATCCAGAGGTCTCGAGTTCAGGTCAAACAACACAATTTGAAGAACAATAAGTCACTTACCGGGAAACCCGGTGATCAGTTTCCAGTCCCCAGAACGTATAGCAGCCCTGATGGTGGTGTTGTAGGAGCCATAGTTGTAGGAGTCTACAGTACGGTTGTTAGGTCCTTTAAGAGTTGGTGCCCCTGGGTACGGAATGGGATCAATGTTGTGGAGAATCTCTTTGCGTGGTGATGGCACGCCTTGGCTGAAAACAAAAGAAAAATCAGAACTACATATCAGAGCAAAAAAGAATCAAAGTCTAACATGTAATAAATACAAACAAACCAAGGAAAAACTGACTGGGAACTTTTGAACAATTTGAAAAATTACAACAATTAGGTGTTTGCATCTGAATGAAAGTGGGGGTGTGATCCCTGGAGATACACAGCAGTTAATGGTTGAATTGCTTCTGACTGGCACCCCCACCCCAGCAAGGGGTGGGAGGCCACCATCTAAGAGCTGGATAGCTCAGATGGAAGAGCACTGGTACGTTAGTCCAGAAGTCTCAGGTTCAAGTTCCGTTCCAGTCAAAGTTTTCTTTGACTGGACTGTTTTAGTCTTTTTGCTCACATTGCAATAGTCTGCCTGGGTTGAACCATGGTTGAATATTAAGTAAGCATCTTTTTCCTCTTCCGGAAGTTGTTTTTATTTTGCTGGCTATCAATGTCATTTTATAGCCTCAAAGGTCACGTGTAGTGCCCTTGTGAGCAGTTATATTGCCATCTTGGTTACTTTGACCATTGTCTTGGTCGAATTGGCTGACTCAAAAAGGCCAAGTGGGAACGACAGTAAGATTTATCCACTTAACATTTAACCATCAACCGGTTAAATAGTCCAGTGGAAATGCGGCTTAAGGAATGTGGAAAAATTGTGGTGACACCATTTAAGACAATTCTTTGGACAAGTGTTAATCTTAAAAGAGCTATAAAGGAATGAAAAGAAAGGATTACAAAACCTAAATTTCTAAAAACACTTCACCCACAAGCAAAAGACAAAATGGAAAACAAAACAAAAACAAGACTGAAATGTCACAGAAACTGGACCAATTGTTTTGCAGTCACCTGATTGAGTCCCACACATTGTGACCATCTAATGCCAGGCCTGTTACATTTCCACCAGCGACCCCAGCCACCAAGGTCGGGAACCAATCACTGACGTGGATCAGTGCCCGGCTGACTCTCCCCCGCACCTGAGCGGGCAGCAAGGGGCTGTGAACGAACCCCACCCCATGAACGCCCCCCTCCCACAGCGAGCGCTTCCACCCCCGCAGGGGCCAGTTGTTCCCGCCACTGTGAACCTGGCCGCCGTTATCTACAATTGAACAAAAGCAAAATAATCGATAATCATAAAAATAGGTCCTTTTTAATCACCTCAGGCTGTGCCACACGTTGAAGCCATCCAGCTTCAGGCCTTTCAGGCTGCCACCAGCCACCCCAGCCACCAGGGTTGGGAACCAGTCGCTGACATGCACCATGGCACTGCTGCTGGTACCCCGCACACTCTTGTTTAGGAGAGGACTGTGGACGAAGCCTACACCATGCATGCCGCCCTCCCATAGGGATGTTTTCCAGCCTCTAAGCGGCCAATTGTTGCCCCCTTCGTAGATCTGTCCGCCATTATCTTAAAACATATGCAGATAGAGACAGCATTAAGGCATCTCAGACTACAAACACGGTTAGGTAGAAACTGAGTTCATGCTGTAATTGACATTGTAGCATCTTGAATTGACGTCCTTTGATCAATACCGAACCAATCAATTCCAAAGTAGGTTTTTCAGGCTTATGCCTCATTTGAAATGCTTCTCAGACATGATTGTTTTAAGACATGATTACATACCTAAAAGGAAGGACCATTGACAACCAATAGACCCATTGTGTGATGTCATCACATGACTTATAGTGGGTATTCCAGTAAGGTCTCGGGTTCAAACTCCGGAATGTTATTCATAGAATTCGAAAAAGAAAAGCCTCACTCAAAAAAAACAAATGCAAAAGTCGCCATGTACTTTACAATGTGGCACCTTGATAATTATGGGGGCTGCCATGTTTTTTATTGTTTGTTCCCCACTATACATGTAGGTCACATGACCTGTAGGGCGCAATTGGTCAATTGACCTGTGTCCATTAAAGTGACCTTAGTATTGGACAGGGAAAGAGAATTGACTAAAGATTTTGATACCTGTTGAGAATACTAGGACAGTGTTGTTCCACAGGCCAAGGTCTGTCAGTGTCTGTGTGATGTTTCCTATGGCTTCGTCCATACAGGATACCATGCCTGAATACAGGCGTCGGTTCCTGTTCTTCACAGTCTTGTAAGGCTCCAGGTACTGTTCAGGCACTTGAAGGGGGGAGTGGACCGCTTGGAAGGGCAGGTAAAGAAAGAAGGGCTGTGGGAGAGACAAGGGAAAATCTTTCAATAAGTTTCACCAGATGCCAAAAGCACAAAGAGGGATACTGATTAATGCATGGAAAAGACAAGTAATTGGATTAGGGGTGAAGGGTGGAGGGGTGGAATGGAAGAGGGGTAGAAGTGTGGAGGGGTGCAATGGAAGAGGGGTAGAAGTGTGGAGGGGTGCAATGGAAGAGGGGCAGAAGTGTGGAGGGGTGTAATGGTAGGGGGGTAGAAGTGAGGGGTGGAATGGAAGAGGGGTAGAAGTGTGGAGGGGTGCAATGGAAGAGGGGTAGAAGTGTGGAGGGGTGCAATGGAAGAGGGGTAGAAGTGTGGAGGGGTGCAATGGAAGAGGGGTAGAAGTGTGGAGGGGTGCAATGGAAGAGGGGTGGAAGTGTGGAGGGGTGCAATGGAAGAGGGGTAGAAGTGTGGAGGGGTGCAATGGAAGAGGGGTAGAAGTGTGGAGGGGTGCAATGGAAGAGGGGCAGAAGTGTGGAGGGGTGTAATGGTAGGGGGGTAGAAGTGAGGGGTGGAATGGAAGAGGGGTAGAAGTGTGGAGGGGTGCAATGGAAGAGGGGTAGAAGTGCGGATGGGTGCAATGTAAGAGGGGGAGACGTGTGGAGAGGTTCAATGGATGAGGGGTAGAAGTGTGGATGGGTGCAATGGTAGGGGGGTAGAAGTGTGGATGGGTGCAATGTAAGAGGGGGAGACGTGTGGAGAGGTTCAATGGATGAGGGGTAGAAGTGTGGATGGGTGCAATGGTAGGGGGGAAGAAGTGTGGAGGGGTGCAATGGAAGAGGGGTAGAAGTGTGGAGGGGTGGAATGGAAGAGGGGTAGAAGTGTGGAGGGGTGCAATGGAAGAGGGGTAGAAGTGTGGAGGGGTGTAATGGTAGGGGGGTAGAAGTGTGGAGGGGTGCAATGGAAGAGGGGTAGAAGTGTGGAGGGGTGCAATGGAAGAGGGGCAGAAGTGTGGAGGGGTGTAATGGTAGGGGGGAAGAAGTGTGGAGGGGTGCAATGGAAGAGGGGTAGAAGTGTGGAGGGGTGCAATGGAAGAGGGGCAGAAGTGTGGAGGGGTGTAATGGTAGGGGGGTAGAAGTGAGGGGTGCAATGGAAGAGGGGTAGAAGTGTGGAGGGGTGCAATGGAAGAGGGGCAGAAGTGTGGAGGGGTGTAATGGTAGGGGGGTAGAAGTGTGGAGGGGTGCAATGGAAGAGGGGTAGAAGTGTGGAGGGGTGCAATGGAAGAGGGGCAGAAGTGTGGAGGGGTGTAATGGTAGGGGGGTAGAAGTGTGGAGGGGTGGAATGGAAGAGGGTTAGAAGTGTGGAGGGGTGCAATGGAAGAGGGGCAGAAGTGTGGAGGGGTGTAATGGTAGGGGGGTAGAAGTGAGGGGTGGAATGGAAGAGGGGTAGAAGTGTGGAGGGGTGCAATGGAAGAGGGGTAGAAGTGTGGAGGGGTGCAATGGAAGAGGGGTAGAAGTGTGGAGGGGTGCAATGGAAGAGGGGCAGAAGTGTGGAGGGGTGTAATGGTAGGGGGGTAGAAGTGAGGGGTGGAATGGAAGAGGGGTAGAAGTGTGGAGGGGTGCAATGGAAGAGGGGTAGAAGTGCGGATGGGTGCAATGTAAGAGGGGGAGACGTGTGGAGAGGTTCAATGGATGAGGGGTAGAAGTGTGGATGGGTGCAATGGTAGGGGGGTAGAAGTGTGGATGGGTGCAATGTAAGAGGGGGAGACGTGTGGAGAGGTTCAATGGATGAGGGGTAGAAGTGTGGATGGGTGCAATGGTAGGGGGGTAGAAGTGTGGATGGGTGGAATGGAAGAGGGGTAGAAGTGTGGAGGGCAGAGGAACAAAGGGGGTAGGGGAAGATAGGCAGAGAGACAAAATGGCAAAAAGGCAAATGGACGAAGAAGTGTCACCTTCTTGGGGTCATGTTTACGGAGGGTCTCCTGTGCCCTGTTGGCAAAGAGATGAGTAGAGTACTGGCCAGAGAGTTGAGGCACTGGGTCCTCCTGGTCTCGGAAGTCAAGGCCCCCACGAAAGCCATGACAGTTGAAGCCTGGCATTCCACAGCCTCTATGGTGACTGTAATAGTCCTCGCTTCCTGTGTAAAAACCTGAGGAGATATATGCACACTAATTAGAAGAGCAGAAGTGACCACAGTGATGGATAGACACACAGTGGACCAGGTGATGACATCAGGTACCCTTGGCATAAACAAACAAAATAACGGTCTTGCGTTGGTGTTGGTGGCGTTTTTTTATACGAGGTGGGTTAAGAGAGAACCTGGAAGATCACTTTGGAGGGAAACCTGATGGGATGAATAGTCTCACGTGCCTGCTTTGGGGGAGGGGAAAGATTTGAGCTGGGGTTTCACAAAGCCTTATGATGCATTGTAGCTCAACTTACGATGGATAAACCATCGTAAGTTAAGATAGGCAGTATGGTTTTGTGCATTGCTCATCACCTTGCGATTGATCGTAAGTTAAGATGAGTTGGGTGAAATCAATGCCAGGACTGGATTTCACAAAGCTCACGATGCATCGTAGCTCAACTTGCGATGGGTAATCCATCGTTACCTGTGATAGGCCGTATAGGTTTCTGTGCATCGCTCATCGCCTTGCAATTGATCATAAGTTAGGTTTGGTTAGGTGAAATAAATGCAAGGACTGGATTTCACAAAGCCTTACGATGCCTCGTAACTCAACTTACGATGGATAACCCATCGTAAGTTGTGATAGACACCGTATGGTTTTTGTGCATCGCTCATCGCCTTGCGATTGATCATAAGTTACGATTGGTTTGGTGAAATGGACTGCAGGAGCTACAAGAGTGGAGTGGAGTGGTCCCAGTGAACACTCACCGAAGAACGTGTCAAAGCCGCGCCTGGTCGGCCAGCAATCTTTCTTGTAGAAACCCAGATGCCACTTCCCAATGGCGTGGGTGGCATACCCCATGGATTGGAGTTTCCTAGCCATGGTCATGTCAGTCAGTGGCAGGCAGCTGGGCTGGACATCCCAGATGATCGAATGCTCTAATCCGGTATGAATCTGTTAGGGGGAAATCCATCTTTTACCAAATTCGAACTCAAAGTAATTTGCAGAAAAGTTGCAAAGTCCTTACATACTGGGATGACAAAGATGCAAGTCTCATAAATTAAGAGAGCATAATGTTTCAATCCTAGCAGGACTTTGCTTAAAGACAGCCTTTGAAAAACAGGTCTGTTGGATCAAAATGTCGGGCCAAATTTTCCTTTGATCTCCTCTCCTTTTTATCCAGACAATTTGTTTTTGTGGGGAGGAAGTGGCTGGAGAGAAAGAGTTTATAAACTGATAGTTGACAGTGATTCTGAGCATGCGCGCAACATTTAAATGGATGATATGTCTCATTCAGATTTCAAAATTGCTCTCGTGCCTTCATGCACTCAGCGATTTTGCAGCCATGACTTTAAAAAAATGATGTGCAACAGATAGAATCTCCTAACTGGTCAGAGTGGCCTGCATACAAATACACGTGATAAAAATGTCAGCAAGCCAGTAGGATGCTTTCTCCTAGGCTGACAAATGGAGAAAGTTCCAGCTAGGATCAAAACATCTAAGCCCCCTGGCTTTGCAAAACCAACGGCTTGAGATTGTTTCCAAAAGACTTCTCATGAGAAGTTACAAAGAACCATGTTGGGGAGTGCATCCTGAATCCTGCCTCATAAAAAATGGCGTACCTGGTATCGTCCACTCATGAGTTGGCTACGTGTTGGCGTACAGATCGGCTGCACGTAATAGTTCTCCAACTTGACTCCCTCCTCTGCCAACTTGTCCAGCCGGGGAGTGTTGATCTTGGAGTTATGGTAACCAATGTCATGGAAACCGTAGTCGTCAGCCAGAATGAAGATGATGTTGGGAGGTTGATTGGACGGAGGAGGGCGTTGGCCATGAATGCTGGTCTGCAAACTGGTCAGCCAGATCAATAACCATAGGAACTGCAGTGCTGAGGCCAACAGCCCCAAACCCTTACCAGCCATCTTGAACTTGAACCAAGTGGGATGGCTGCAATAGTACAATATGGCATTGGCAAAGAGAAATTAAGCTTTGTATCAGTGTTAGCAGGTACATGCATGCATTTATTTATATTTCCATTCTGAAGGGCTTGGTGCTTGTACTGGTCCTTACATACATTACATGCCAACCCTATCAGTACCAGCCCATGTACATGCCAATTTTTACCCATGCATCATCTTCCAAAATAAACTGCTCAGCAAATACAAACTTCATTCAATGATTACCAGTTACATGTAATTAACCTATCTATGCAGTGGACATGCCATAACATAAGAGTTAGCTAGAGACAGTAGCGCTTCTAGTTCTACTCTTAACTGTAGCCATTTGGAAACAATTTTGTTATTTTGATCGTCATACTATTCAAATCATCACTTAGTCAGTCTAACCACGACAGAGCTATAATTATTTTTAAAATACTCCAAACTGCTTACTGACAATAGACTAGTAGTGCTCTATGTAGTAAGCATCAAATATTAATATCGTTAACAACGATAAATAAAGTATATTTGGAATTTGGAGGGTCATCATGCTACTGAGTACTGACCAAACTGTAATTTTATCTCAAAAATTGTATTTATTTATTGTAGGGCCTGAAGTCTTGATCCTAATCTAGTTGCGTAACCGTAACTCCATAAGTTCCCGTAACCCTCATCCCCCAAGGCTACCGGTCAGAGGGATGAGGGTTATGGTTAGTCCGAGTAACTTGGACCCGACAAGTCACGTTTTTTTTATTGAATTTTGAAATTTTGAGATTCGGGTGACTCAAAATTTCAAAATTCAATAAAAAAAAGGGTGACTTGTCGGGTCCAAGTTACTCGGACTAGGTTATGGTTACCACATGGAAGTGACCGCAACTAACTAGTCCTACCAATTGTACCATGGTCCTACTGAACTAGCTAGATTAGTAGATAGATGATCCATCATCCTGCTATGAGTGCTAGCTAGTGCTAGTGCTACTGTAAAACAAAGCAAAACTAAAACAGTAAAAGTGCTAGTCCAAACGCCAAACGTCAGGCCCTCTACTCTTAGTTATACTAGTACAAGTAACTTGGACACGACAAGTCACCCTTTTTTATGAAATTTTGAAATTTCGGGTGACTGAGTCTGTATTCACCCCACCCTCAAAATTTCAAAATGTCAAAATTCGATAAAAAAGGGTGACTTGTCAGGTCCAAGTTACTCGGACTACTACTCTTACTGGTCTTACTCTACTCCAGTACAGTACTAACTCAGCCTCTACTCTAGTCTAGGCTCTAGTCTAGTCTTATCTCGCTTGCGTCGTTGAACGTGATAACTTGAACTGAAGGGTTAGACACCCTTCAGTTCAACTGCCTGGCTAGTTGCGGTAACCGTAACCCTCATCCTCCCGAAGGTCGGAGACCTTCGGGAGGATGAGGGTTACGGTTACCGCAACTACTGCCTGGCTACATAGTCCGAGTAACTTGGACCCGACAAGTCACCCTTTTTTATCGAATTTTGAAATTTTGAGTTTCGGGTGACAGTCACCCGAAACTCAAAATTTCAAAATTCGATAAAAAAAAAAGGGTGACTTGTCGGGTCCAAGTTACTCGGACTACTGCCACGGCACTGGCTACATATGGCTCACTAGTAATACTAGTAGTAATAGTATTACTATTACTAATACTTAGTAATACTAATAGTAATACTAATATAAGTAATATACTAGTTTATACTAAGTAATAGTAATAAATAGTAATAATAGTAATTTAGTATAGTAATAAACTAATAATATTACAGTATCTTATCTTACACCACGGAGCTACGCTATATTACACTTACAGAGTCAGTGGTAATTTAATTTATTGATCAGGACTGGAGCACGGGTACGTGTAGTAATTTGTACACCTGGACTTGAAATCCGGAATTGTATGAACAAGGCATCGCGTGACTAGTTTGTAATCACCTGTTTCAATGACCACAGTTTCCCATCAACCACGCTGCGTGAGGTCTAGCCAGTGTTCGGATTGATGCTATACGGCTTCCTGTAATGCATGGGTCTATGAAAGCCGACAGCCATAGAGGTCTGGCTGCAGCCAATCTCTATAGGCTCTAGTCTTGGGTGAAGACGTTGTTGGTTTGGATCGCCAACCATGATCCGCAGTGTACACACGCGTTCGTACGGACTCGCACAGAGATCCGGACACATACTTATGCATTGAATTGACCTGTGGAGCGGTCTGTGAGGGTTCGTAAGGGTTCGTGCCAACCGCATCCATCGCTTCCTCGCGCGTCGGGCGTTAGAGTATCTCCATGATAAAGACTGGATAGGACAGCGCGTCAAATGCGCGTCCGCTTGTGCGTTTTGTCAAGAGAGTAAGAAACGAACGTATCGTTTTGCTGCGCGCACACATTTGAATGTACATTTGACAGAAGTGAACGCATTTGTTTCCTTCAAATAGTCATCCTTTGAAAAAACATTAACGTACACGAATAAAATAGGAAAATTCGAAAATAACAATGGTCAAAGCGTGTGCAGCATAGCCAGTGAATTGCCCGGAGAGGGACGGAAAAGTGAGCCGTAAGAAAGGAATAACTTTTCACAAGTTGTTGGTTAACCCAGATGGACTCATTAGTACTGCATAGCTGCTTATTGATGACTGAGATTTTTAATTTATGGCATAATTATGACCTGTGGTTCCAGCAGTTGTCAAAATAATCATTAATGATTATAGGCCTTTAATATTATAGGCATTAATGATTATAGGATAAAGGGTGATGACTGAACCACTTTAATAACTTAAAGGGGAATGAAATCCAAGGAAAAAAATGTTGGCTTATCTGATTGTGTGTTAAAAACAAGCTACAATTACCTATGTGCTACTCACCTACGAGTTTCATAAAGAGGGAAAAATCATGGAATTCGGTGGTCGAATTCGCGTTCCCGCCATCTTTTCGAATGGCCCGCCAGTCACTGCAGCGGTATGACATCGCAACGGAAAACTCCCGCATGGGCCCGGACGGATGAACCCCTACTACATGTATATATACATGTGTATACTGCGTGCAGTGATACACTCGCGAGCTGAACGATGGTGTACTGCCAGGCTTTTGAATGTCAAAATGCAGCGGGAAAAAGGGCTGGGGAAATCTTTCCATGCATGTACGTCTCAACAAGGACAAGAGACCTGAGTTGTTTTGGAAGTGGGCTGCGGCCATCAAAGTTGAGAAATTTCTCAAAGTCGGATACAAATACAAATGAAATGACTTGTAAATGACTTGAAAATGATTTGTAGCATGCTGATTGCGTATAGTCTCGATCTACAAACACTTTTACACGTGTTAGCCCACTTCCTAAACAACAACGTCTTTTTGGACCGACCATGTGCATGCTACCTAGTCTACAGAGAATCATTGGTTACACGCATTGTACACTGGAATAGTTATGGAAAACCTAAAGCCCGTATAAAGCATTACTTCAAACTAACCCTAAATGTACCTAAGAAAAAAACATTTTGGTTGGTATCTGCTAAGATAGAGGGCGCTATATTAATTTAAGGGTATGTGAAGGCCGTAAACTTGCGGGTTATCGCGCATGCGCAGATGTATGTTCGGACCGTACTAGATTTCGTCACATTGATAAGGGAAGCACTATCTGGGCTTCAGCCGGGTAGCTCATGAATAATTCAACAAAGTGACGTACAAGTGAAGTGAATATCTTAATAGGTACATGTACACTGTACATTGTGCAGTATCATATACGTCATAATGTTGAATTATTCATGACCTGCCCTGCTGGAGCCCAGATAGTGCTTCCCCATTGATAACCATGGCTAAAAGACCACTCGATTCAATCCGATATATAAACGAAGCGCGACCTATAGTTGTTCAGTTCAAGGGTCGGAGGTGAGAGCGCCACCCGTCGTGCTTGGGGTTCACGACTTAATACGTCCCCACCCTTTCAAAAACGAGAACGTGCCTTAATTGTGCGTATGCTCAAAAAAAATAAAAGAGAAAGAACACGTATATAGAGTCGCTATGATTTTTTTGATATAGGCCGTGTTGATCATCTGATCATCGTTTTTCCAACCAAAAAACCCACTAAGTTCTGATACGGATGTCTTGCAGTGACGTATGTACCTGATGCATATTCATACTCGGCCGCGTATTTTGTGCACGAGCAACGCGCGGTGTCCTATCCAGTGAGTCTGTATTATGGAGATCAATGATCTCAACCAACGTCTTGAACCAAGACTCTCATGGTTGCTGTGGTGGCAACAAGGAATCACATTTTCCTTCCGTAGAGGGAGCTATTTTACACCACTGTGTAATGCAGAAAGTTGCAGAACACTAAATCGAGCTCCCATCGAAAAGTCTCTCAGTTCTTGTAGCTATACTGAAAATTGTAGTTTGAACCTTCATCTTTCAGATTCTTTTCATTTTTCGTGCCCTTAGCCGACTAGATTGTTTGTTAATTACCCCCAGAAAAAAACACACCTCTAAAATGTGTAGCTATCCAATCCGAATTTCTGCAATGATTTTGGGGTGTACCCCTCCACCTCTACAGCCACATAGGGCTACATTCAAAGCCAGATATGTTCAAAATTACACACGAAATTTAAGACTCAAAATTTAGTGGGCCTGACGTTTCGATCCTAGCAGGACCTTTCTCAAAGAGAAAGGTCCTGCTAGGATCGAAACGTCAGGTCCACTACATTTTGAGATTTGAATTTTGGTAATTTTAGTCAGTAAGCAGTTTGCAACATTTTTGTATAGGCCCTATCACTCTACGGAATTTAAGAGTGAACCCAGTGATCAATCAACAAATTTAAAATAATTGGTGAGTGTAACCATTCATTCACGATTCTTGTAGAGATCTTCCTTTTCATACCAACATTTATCAGTTAATTATCCTCCAGAAAAACCTTATTAGAAAAATATGATAATCAGCTCGGCGGAGCCATGTTAAGTGTGCTGCATGGAACCATAAAGACTGGTGCCTTGTTCCACCAACGTATGAGGCAGCATGGACAACATGGCCACGCCCCAAGCCCACCCAATAATTATAAGTCTCTGCATCTGATGTCAGTCATACATATTCCTATTATTGACCTTTATCAAAATGTTGTTTTTCTTATCTTGGACCCCTCAAAAAAATCATTGTTAATCATTAACCTGAACGAAAACCGATGTTTATGCTCCTCCCCGGTATTCCAAAGTTCGCCTCTGCCTAATATTTATACCGACCGATTGATCCATCATTTTACTGGCGGTCGCGAGAGACAGCGTATGATTAATTTCGGGCTACTAATACGGTCGTCTCTTGAAAGAAGGGGAAAACATGGCAGTAAGTGGAAATTGTATTTCCTCCCTTCTTGAAGTCTCTCATTAGCGTGTTCCTGATTATGCCAGGTTTGGGCCATAGATATTTCGCAACAGATATTTCATAAATCAGTTGAAATGCTCGATTTTGACTGAGTGGGTTTTTGGGACATTCACTTGAAAGCTCGTTGAAATGGCTCTAGACTTGAGTCTGAGTCACGAGCCAGTACGTCCAAGTCCCGTGAGTCATCTTTTTTTTCGTGATTCGAGTCACGGGTCGTACGTACAAACCTGTCTGCAGCTAGCCTTGTCAAAGGCGGTCTCTCCGGTACGGCTCCGGTCAGAGATCCAGGCCAAACACACGCTAACCACGGCACAACGGCATTATACCACGCTGGGTGCAAGCTGTTCGCCTCAGCTGTACACGGTACGCAGACCGCACCGCTGCCATTATAACACACAACAGTCTGTGTCCGTACATGTGTACGAACCTGTACGCAGCTAGCTGTCCTAGCTGTCCTCGAGTACCAGAAGACAACTAAGACGCGCGCGCGACGTAACACGCACGCAAGTTACGGGCGGGGGAATGGTGCACAGCGTCCGCAAGTTATGAGCGGATCAATGGGGCTGCATACTGCTTGTATTTTTGAAGGTCGGATTTTTATTTCTAAATCGGTGACAACGCCTTGGTCAAGGCTAGTCTGTAGCTTACACCATATGCCTATACCCGATCCCATTGTCCCTATACCCGATCCCATTGTTGTGATGTAGACCCACACAAAGCAGCCGGGCAAGGAGACCGAGGTGCAATGGATGCCGAGCCCAGTGGTGAACCCCGGAGTGCCCCCGGGCCTGGAGTACCTGCAGGCCATCGACCAGGTCCTCATCCACCAGCAGGTGGAGCTTTTCGAGGCCGTCACCACCCTGGAGACGAGGAACCGCTACGCCATCAAGAACACGCTGGGCCAGATGGTGTTCTTCGCCCGTGAAGGTCAGCAATAAGAGAAGGCCGGACTCCTGTATCCGACTGAATGATTATTGGTGTGGCGAGTCGATCCCTATGGGGTGGCCTTAGTTAGCCCCATAACAGAGCCAAGGACCGGCGATCAAAAACACGAGAGCGAAGACTGGGGACAATTAGGAGACCATGACCAAGGCCAAGAACATGACCAGGACCAAGACTGAAACTGAGACCAAAACATATCAGAGCCAGGACCTGTCACTTCCACAACTCGCACATTCGTCACCTTTTTCCTTATCCCGTACGTTGACGCAAGAGTCCATGTTCCGTTTCCTTGCAGAGTCTGACACGTGCATGAGGATCTGCTGCCAGGCCCAACGAGGTTTCGTCTTGCACGTCCTGAACAACTTTGGAGAGGTGAGGAGAGGGGAGGGGAGGGTGATGTGGGATGGGCTGCGATGAGGTGATGTGATATGAGATGAGGCGAGGTAAGGTCGGGTGAGATGAGGTAAGGTAAGACGGGTTGAAGTGAGGTGAGGTAAGATGTGGCGAGGTGAGGTAAGATGTGGTGAGGTGAGGTAAGATGTGGTGAGGAGAGGTAAGATGTGGTGAGGTGAGGTAAGATGTGGTGAGGAGAGGTAAGATGTGGTGAGGTGAGGTAAGATGTGGTGAGGTGAGGTAAGATGTGGTGAGGAGAGGTAAGATGTGGTGAGGTGAGGTAAGATGTGGTGAGGAGAGGTAAGATGTGGTGAGGTGAGGTAAGATGTGGCGAGGTGAGGTAAGATGTGGTGAGGAGAGGTAAGATGTGGTGAGGTGAGGTAAGATGTGGTGAGGTGAGGTAAGATGTGGCGAGGTGAGGTAAGATGTGGTGAGGTGAGGTAAGATGTGGTGAGGTGAGGTAAGATGTGGCGAGGTGAGGTAAGATGTGGTGAGGTGAGGTAAGATGTGGTGAGGAGAGGTAAGATGTGGTGAGGTGAGGTAAGATGTGGTGAGGTGAGGTGAGGTGAGGTAATATGTGGTGAGGTGAAGGGAGGTATTAAAGATGTGGTGAGGTGAAGGGAGGTATTAAAGATGTGGTGAGGTGAGGTAAAAGACGGGTTGAAGTGACGTGAGATGTGATGAAGTAATTTGACTTAAAATTTAGTGGACCTGACGTTTCGATCCTAGCAGGACCTTTTTCAAAGGCAGAGTGACAAGGACAAAACAAATACATGTACACGAAGAAAGGGAGGAGAGAGTGAATAGGACACGGATGAGAAATAAAGGACAAAGAGTAAAGCTAGTAGGGTGAGATCAAAGGGAAGGGCAAGGAGTAGGGTAGGGATTAGTGAGAGGAGGGGGAAGATCAAAGAGAGAGGTGTGGAGGAGTGAACACAAAAGAAGGATTATCAGAAAGCGTGCATGGTGTTAGTCATTACCCTCCTGGAAGTAATTTGACGTTCAAACCTCTGCACTGGTTCGTTGCAGGAGGTGATTCGTATCAAGCGTGGTTTTAAATGCTGCGCTGGCTGCTGCTGGTTCGCCAACGTGGACTGCTGCTCCTGGGTAATGGAAGTGGAGGCTCCAGTGGGAAACGTCATCGGTCACGTGATACAGAAGTGAGTTGGGGTCAGCGGGGAAGGCGAGAGGGCCAAGGGAGGAAGGGGAGGATGGGAGGATGGATGTGGAAGATGGGGGTGATGGGGAAGAGGGAAAAGGGAGACGGGTTGAATGGCTGGAGGGCATGGAGAGGAAGAAAGAGAGGGAAAGGGGAAAGGAGGGGGATAGGGTGAATGGGTGAGTTTGAGAGTGAGAGTGGGCTGGGCAGAGGAAGGGAGGGGATGGGAAGGGGATGGATGATAGATCTTAATCGGGAGTGAGTGAAGCCACCTTTATCACCAGCACTCGTACAAAAGGAACTCTTGTGTCAAAAAAATGCACATATTTTGGTTCTCTTCATCGAATGGATTTCCACTACAGGCAGTCGTTATGGAAACCATATTATGACATCACCGATGCCACTGGTTTCTCCGTGCTCAAGATACTGGGACCCTGCTGTGCATGTCAGGATATCTGCTGCCAGTGTGACGTCGATTTCCACGTGAGTTCACGGACCGTGTCCGGTATACGCTATGACAGTCAATCGTCACTTCCTGCCGAGGTCACATCGCGCTGGTTCACGCAGCGGCCGCGGGAGTCCAATCACTCGTACTGTTAATGCAAAGCAAGTAACCGCTCCTTGTTAACATCACTAATTTATCGAAATGACGTAAGTAAAACGTAAATACAAAAAACCGTTGCAAACTGCTCACTGGCTAAAATGACATGCAATACATAAATCTCAAAGGTTAGAGGGCCTGACGTTTCTATCCTATAGCAGGACCTTTCTCTTAACCCTAACCGTAACCCTTTGCCTTTGAGAAAGGTCCTGCTAGGATCAAAACGTCCCTTCTAACATTAGAGAGAAATCAAGTAAATGTAGTAATGAAGAACGGTTTATTGCCTCTTGTATACACATATGCCTAGTTTACCAATAAAATTAGAGTCGACATTGTAGTTATTTTCGTTCCCCAAATCCAGAATGAAATGACTTCATAAAGTTTCTCAAGACGGTCGGTATAGAAAAGCGGTGACAAAGAGACGAGCCTATATTAACCATGCAGTAATGATACAGTTGGCATTTTGACCTGTCGATTTCATTGTTACTTACAGTGCCGGCAAACTATAGTCAAACTTTGTGTCAAATCCATTAGACATCACTAGCATATAACTTGGTAGAACTATTTTGACCAGTGTGGGTCAAAATGACGCTTTGCCCAACACTGTCAGTGTCATTGCGAACTGTCGTGACCACCCAAGCAGCGAAGAAGATACGTTTCGATAACAATTTATAACCCTTTGATGAAAGGTTAGTCAGAAGAGTGATCTATAAGATGATCGACCAGAAGCGATCCTGTTTTCCGATTCGAGTTACATTTTTATGCAACGTTCGATAATCATATAATGGCTTGCCACGTGACTCACGGTACTTCGTGAAAACGCCGACGACTTTTAAAGGCCCTATACAACATTGGTAAAGGTCAATAGATTGCCACAGATAAACCATTAAACATTCCAAAAAAGAAATCCTGCGAAGGTTTGAGCTCAAATTAATGGTAATCTGAGAAAGTAGAGAAAAGCAAAAAACCTTCACGGTTTTCGCACCGTCCTGTAGTGTAAGAAATAGTTTATTACTTGCGAGTATTCAATTATTTGGCAATGTTTGATTGAAGAGTACAGCATCCCATACCGTAAGATTTCAACATGAGGATTCTATCATGACCATCTACAAGTACAAACAGTGTAAAATGGAAGGAAATCTTTGGACATCGATGTTTTCCGATCTTCCCAATGTCGTATTGGGCCTTTAAAAATGAGCTTAATCGATATTGCAATTGGCCTGTCGATGATCCGATATCGCATATCGATTACAGGTGTTGTCCCGGGATGAGGATATCGAAATTGGCAAGATCAGCAAGCAGTGGGAAGGGATAGTCAGGGGCTGGCTGACTACGGCAGATAACTACGGAGTCTCCTGTAAGTCACCATTATTGTAATCACTCACCAGGGGGCAAATTATTCCATACAGCTGTATATAGCTTATAGGAGTCTGACCCATGACTGGGACTCGAGTCACGATAGCAAAATGACTCGATGAACTCGGACTCGACCTGGGAAAACTGGAAGTCCGTTTTTCGGCAAAGTTGTTGTCAGACAATGGCTACATAGCAATAGCCTAGGTATTATATTGTGGATTGTGGATTGCATTGACAGTGCTAGTGTAGGTATCAAACTAATATCTTGTCGACTTGGGACTAGGACTCGGACTCGATAATTTGCGAGTCGAATCTGGAGTAAGTATAACGCACACAAGCCCAGACTCCTATAAGCGACTCCTATAAGCGAATCACGTTCGCTCTAATTTTGTTTTCTTTCAGTTCCTGTCGATTTGGATGTGAAAGTCAAAGCTCTCTTAATTGCAGCCTCATTCCTCATTGTAAGTCCGCGATTCATTAAGATTACGAACAACAATGACCAATTTATCAGTTTCACGACATATATTTAATCAAATAATCAAACCACTGTATCCATTCTTCTAAATGAACGATCAACTCGACTCTCGAACTTAAAAGCAAAGATCTTGCAGGAAAAAAATTGTTGCAATGCATTTTGTTTAAATATCCCTCCGCAGGACTTCATGTTCTTCGAGCGAAGCAACTAGACTACGCGTGCTTCAAGACTAGTCTCCGTCCGCGGTTTATGTAGCGACCATCGTTTGACTTTGAATCACAAATCTTTTTTTTTTCAAAGCTAAAAAGTACCATTTTCGGACAAAGTAAAGAGGAAATAAATCTATGAAGTTTTGGTTTTAGAGGTAGATCGTCAGAGTGGCGTGGTATTCATTATTTTTAAGAATACCAGTGCATGCAGACGACAGCGTGAGTAGACTGGTGCCTAAACTGGATGTGTGCTTAATTACCTTTAACGTCGACTAGGTTCATAGAATCGACAGGTGACGTCATGCTTTGGCATTTTGATAAAATTATTGTGTGGGATTTGACGTGAATAAAAGCATTGAAATGCTGCCTTACCTGCTTCTGATGTTCCTTAGACTAGTGAAGGTATATACGCAAAAGACTTTACTAAACCTTATAGATGATAAAAAGTAAATTTTCCTAGAAAAAAATGATATGAATGGTGTTTCATAAGGTAGAATTATAGAGATTTAAGAATAAGCGTAATTTTTATCTAAACTTATTTTCGACTTTTCCTTTAGTTTTAGCATAATTATTTTGGTTCGTATTGTAATGCTATCGGAAAATAGGTATTTTGAGATTATACTGTTTTATGTCGAATAATCTGTTGATATAAAGAAGTGAAATTGCAAGACTTTTGAAAAGTTTTTACAAGCCTATTATGAAACACTGACAATTTCTGAAGCCACATAGTTGGGGAAAGTCCGAAGGCCTTTGCCCAATAATAGATAGTCCGTCTAGCCAGAGGACGGGGTTACGACTCGCCTCCTGCAACCATCACCAAGGTCACCTATAACCACTGGTAAGTCAAACGAATAAAGGAAAACTGACTGGGAACTTTCGAACAAATTTGAAAAAACGGCAGACATAAACATTTGTCTGGACCAGGACTTGAAGCCGAGACCTCTGGTTTTGCATACCAGCGCTCTCCCGTCTGAGCTATCCAGCCCTTAGATGGTGGCACACCACCGCTCTTACCATCTGAGCTATCCAGCACTTAGATAGTGGTCTTCCCTAATAGTCAACTAGTCTTTGGCACACCAGCGCTCTCCCATCTGAGCTATCCAGCCCTTAGATGGTGGCCTTCCCTAATAGTCAACTAGTCTTTGGCACACCAGCGCTCTCCCATCTGAGCTATTCAGCCCTTAAATGGTGGCCTTCCCTAATAGTCAACTAGTCTTTGCCGGGATGAGGGCGTCAGTCAGAAGGAATTCAACCATTAACTGCTGTATAGATGTACATTCAGGGATAATGCCCCTGCTTTCATTCAGATGCAAACAACCAATAAATTGTAAACCTGGCTACAGCAGTTAGGGGATCACACAAAGATGATGCAGCTTTTTCAACTACTGGGAAAACACAGGATAAGTTTCATTTCATCAGGCTGATTTAATTTCATTGGCGTTAGATGTGAATGTATTTCCAATTTTCAATGTCCATTTTTTAACATTCAATCTCAAAAATATCGAGGGCCTGCCGTTTCAATCCTGACAGGACCTTTCATGGCTCTGAGAAAGGTAGTTATTTCAACATCCAAGACTCCTCAATAGGTATCACAGAAAGATCATCTATTGATATTATTGTCAAAATCATTTTAGGGAAAACTGTCAATATGTATATGATACAATAGTGCCTTCATCAAATTGATTAATACAAATGTATTTATTACCCTGTTCAGTCAAACACAAAGTCATGTATAGCATGTTGCTTTACCATAATCCTTAAATTGTGACTTATATGTTTGTCGTATCTTTGTATATAACATGAATTCAGTTTGTAATGAGCGTAATCATGTCATTTCCAAACAATTTTTAACAAAATGGCAAAGAAACTGAGCGGACAAGGACTTTAACACAGGACCTCTGTGGTTGACCAAACCCATCGTAACTTACGATCAATTGCAAGACGATGAATGATGCACAGAAACCATACGGCCTACCACAACATACGATGAGTTATCCATCGTAAGTTGAGTTACGATGCATCGTAAGACTTCATAAAGTCCACCCAATGGTCAACTATCTTTTGCTGGGGTGAGGGCACCATTCACTGCCTCAGATCTCTAAGGATCACGATCCCAGAATACAAATGATCTAAAACAAAATATGAGTGGACACATTCTGGTATAGTAATAACTGTGGAATCATGCAAAAAAAATTCAAAGCGTTAAAGTCTCTTTAGCACACAAGAAAGAAGAAAATCACACAAATCAATTAAAAAATCCCCCCCCCCCCAAAAAAATAATCATAATGTGAAGCCTTTTGAAAAAAGTTACATGGAATGTTTAAGACGGTGGTTTCTAGTTTGATCACGTCTTGTCCCTAGAGTCTGCAGTAAGCTAATTTCATGGAGTCATGGGCAAGTCCACTGGTCACCAGTCTAGAAGAATCGGCAAACAAGCATGTGAATAGCTTCCATTTGGAAAGTCCCAACAGTAATGCCCAGTATCCATAATGCTTAACTCTCCAACGTCTACTCCAAATCAATCAGTGTCAGTGTAACAGGCAAACACAGAGGACCGGAAAATAAATTAGGCAGAACTGCCTGAAAAATTGTAAGAAAAACATGACATTGCCCAGACCTTAAAGGTGACACAACGGTGTCCAGATTTGTTTAGGCTAGAAGCGTTACAGCAAGAGCATTTGTGCATTTGCATCATTACAACTACAAGGGCCAGCACATGCCACTCCAATCAGGCTCTTCGAATTGTTTTTTTTTTCGTCTGGAGTTACAAAACTTGTCCAATAATAACACAGCTGCTGAATAACACGCAGAACAGGAATCGGTCGAAACTTGTCCGTCTTCCAGACTACTGAAGAGAATCCGTCTTTTGAGTGTCTGCATTGAACACACGGTCGGTTAAACCTTACTCCGGTTCAACTTGTTCTGAGATTGATTCCCCCTCCAGTTCGTGGATGATGGTCGGCGATTCAGCGGTGACGTCCTGCTGAGGGGTCGTGTCACCATTGGTGTCATCTCCCATGTCTAAAGTCTGGTTGGGGTCGGAGGTCATCACCAGGTTGTGGGTCATGGCATCGCTGGCAGCTGTGGCCATGGCCTCGCTGGTGACAATAGGAATGGTGATGGTGGAGGTTCTCCGATCAGGGTTTGTGCCGTCGTCATCGGCAGTCTGGGCCTCCATGACCGGGATGGAGATGGTGGAGCCGGCCGCAGTGGCCTCGTTGACCTCGGTCACCATCTCCGGCCCGAGGTTGACCATGACAATGCTAGTCTCGCCGTTCTCGTTCTGCAAGGTGGCCTGCATGGTGGTGGTGTTAGAAGCCGAGGCGCCGGCACTACCAGCCTCCATGGCCTCAGCCGACGGCTGGAAGACCACCTGGGCGCCGTTGGCCGCTAACTCCTGCAACATCAAGGCCGCCTGCTCGCTGCTGGCGGCCTGCATGATCTGCGCCTCGCCACCGCCGCTGATGGCCTGCTGCAGGAAAGCGGCCGCCGTCCCCGCTCCGTCGCCCGTCTGCAGAAGGATCTGGTGGGTGGCCGCAGCGGCCTCCACCCCCGACTGCTGCTGCTGCTGGGAGCTCATGGCCTGGAAGACGGCCTCCTGAATGGCTGCGGTGGCCGAGTTGCCCTGAATGTAGCTGATGGGCTGGCTGTCAGTCTGGAACTGAAGCAGCTGGATGGGCTGCTCTTGCTGTTCCTCATCCTGCATTGCCTGTGGCACAAAGTAAGACCAAAAACAGGACTTACAACCAAGACTGTCATCAGGGATGTAAGTGACCGACAAAGTCATTTCCTGAAAAATACCGACATGCAAATTCAAACGAAACACAAACACTCATCTTTCTTCCTCTTGATCTATTGTGCTCTTTTCCTTATAACATTTTTAGCCCTCACCTTGAATGGTGAGGCCTTGAATTGGGCGACATTCATGACAAATTAAAGAAAAAAATACTGTACCTCTGCAGCAGCTTGCTGGAGGATGTCTGTGGACTGGCTTGTGACCTCACTGACCGTGGTAATGATTGCCTGGTCTGAGGTATCCGATGCCAGATGCATCTGTGTCGGAATCGCTTCACCATCCTGAGGGGCCAGAGTGGGGGAATAAGACATGCTCATGTTAAGGAGGTTAAGCTTCACATGTCGGAGGATTGTGAGGGGTTTGTGATGACACTTTTGTACATGGGATGGGATGAGATGAGATGTTGATAGGTGGGGTGGGATAGCATGGGATGGGGTGGGATGGGATGGGATGCGGTGGGATTGAATCTGATGGAAGGGTTGAGATGGGGAGGGGAAGGATGGGATAGGATAGAACAGGACATATCAACCATCGAGGATGCAATGTGATGGGATGGGATGGGATTGGATTGAATCTGATGGAAGGGTTGAGATGGGGAGGGATGGGATGGGATAGGATAGAACAGAACATATCAACAATCGAGGATTCAATGTGATGGGATGGGATGCGCTGGGATTGAATCTGATGGAAGGGTTGAGATGGGGAGGGGAAGGATGGGATAGGATAGAACAGGACATATCAACCATTGAGGATGCAATGTGATGGGATGGGAGGGGATTGGATTGAATCTGATGGAAGGGATGAGATGGGGAGGGATGAGATGGGATGGAACAGGACATACATGTATCAACCATCTAGCCATAGATTAACCACAACATCAGGTCTGCCTCGACCAGTTTTCCCCAGCTTTTACATACGTGCAATGATTCCAGAGCAGAAACGGCCTCCTCTGTCATCCTGCCCTCTGCCAAGGCAGGGTCCGGCTCGATGATCACCACCACATTCTGGCCGTGCACTTTGACCCCTTTCTCCATCGGCCAAGGAACCTGAAAGAAGAGTTTCCAGCAGTAAGGATCACCCGTCAAGTGTGGGACCATTCATTTCTAAGATGGAGCCAAGTGAAGTGAGCATAGATCATGTACTGGAGCAGCTATGCTACTGCTTACTTGACTCATCACCTTGTCAGGATGGTGTCTAACTAGTGGCAAAGCTGAAACAATTTAAACAAACAGCTCAGGCTCTGCCTCCATTTCTTTCATCCATCTTTATATTTGAGGGTTGAAAACTGAAGGTTTCTGACTTCATTCTGGAAGACCACACTCTGTTTTGAAAAATGTAGACTCCCAAGCTTCAACTTAAAAAAAAAAAAAAACCTAAGCTTTTGAGCCCAAGCCAGATCCTGAGCCTTTTGTGCGTGACCGGCCCAAGTCATGCAAGTCCTTCGGTGACGGCCCCTTGCGTGGTTCAGAAACCTGATTGTACAGGCCCAAATGAAGTGATGTGGGCATGAAAAGACCTAGTCTCTATCACATAGACGTGCTTCAGCAGGAAAACCCACTCAGCACGGCAGGCCCAGTACCTGTCTCTATTTCCCCCTCACCTTAATGGTGACAGTTTCCTCAATGGACGGGCCTCCTATGAGCTTCTCTCCTCTCAGGTGATGCTTCTTCTCGTGGCACTTGAGATAGTCGCTGCGCGTGAAGCAGTTGCTGCAGAAGCGGCAGCGATACAGCTTGGCACCTGCAGGGGACAGTCAAATCGAGTCAGAGCCGGAAGCAGATGAACCCGGGGCAAAGGTCTCTACCTGAAACCTGTTTTCCCCCTTTCTTATAACTTGTCTGAATTCAAAACGAAACATAAACACTCATCTTTCTTCCTACTGGTCTATTATGCTCCTGGTTCTTCTCCTTATTACTTTATTTTATCCCTGACATTGAGTGGCCTCTTGGGGCCTTGTGTTAAGCGACTTTCATAAAAAAAAAATTACACAAAAAATCACTTGAGAAAGGTTCTGCTGAGATTGAAACATCGGTCTCCTCTTAATTTATTGAGATGTGTTTGATCATTTCAGACAGGAAGACATTTGCAACTTTATATACCCCAAATTTTTTGAAAAAATTAACTGAACCGGGAAGTGAACCCGAGACCTCTGGCTGCCCAGCCCTTAGATGGCAGTCTCCCCAAATAGTCAACTATCTAGTTGATATTGTTCAAAAAGTTCCAGTCACTTTGTCCTTGAATTTGTATGGTTTTTGTTTGTTTGCATTACTTTATCTACCCGGTAATTAAAGAGGAGATCAAGGTAACTGGCACTCAAGCCTGTGAACTCGGTCTTTACACACGGCCTTTTAATTCACTTTAACTCAAGTTTAAAAGCGGTATGCAAAAAAAGTTTGCATTACTGGAAGTGCAGACAAGTAGTTTGAACAAGTGTGCATTCCACTGGACGTTGGTTGATCCTTTTTTGTGGGGGTCAGGGACTTCTGTACCTGTGTGGAAGATGAGATGGCGCTTGAAGTCGATGACGGCTATGAAGCGCTTCTTGCATCCTGGCTTGGGGCAGACGTAGGGGAAGTCGTTCCGGTGTCGCTTCTCGTGGTAGGACCGGGAGCTGCGCCTGCTGAACTGCGCCGGGCAGAAGCGACACTTCAGCTTGATCTTGCCTCCTGTTCAAAGCATTGGGAGACAGCGAGTTGAGATCACCCATTCCTGACTGTTGAACAATAGCACTAGAGAATTGACAGCTGGAAAGAGTACACACTTCCGTAAACTAGTCTTTAGGTGTTCTCCGCAAGTTGTCATTATCAAAAGGTTAGTCCAACAACTCAAACGAAACTCAGAAATGTACCACGTACCTTACACATTTGAGAATGGACCTTTGAGGGGTCCAGCCAGAATTAAAACCCCAACAGTCAATTTCACCAAAGCCATCGTAACTTACGATCTATCGCAAGACGATGAGCGATGCACAGAAACCATACGGTGTGTCACAACGCATGATTGGTCATCCATCGTAAGTTGGGCTACAATGTATCGTAAGGCTTTGTGAAATCCACCCCAGGGCCTCTACATTGAGAACCCAATATCCTTACCTTCGGTATGTGCCTCTAAGTGATGATCTTTCAGTTCGGGCCTGGACTTGTAGGCACGGCCACAAATATCGCACAGCTCGTTCTTCTCTGTGCTGTGCGTCTTCAGATGCTCACGGAGTTTGCCGATCTTCACCCATCGCTTTCCGCACGTCTCGCACTGAAACGGCCGACTGTAAGACAGAAATATCAAAGAAAAATAAATTGAGTCAGCTTTGGTTGTCAAGAGACAAAGGCTATTTGTGATACGAAGGTAGCAAGTCAAGAAAAGTTTGTGGTGGCATGTGAATGAATAACCTCTTTTTTTTATTGAGTTTGTCCTGGAACTACTCATAGGTTCTTTTCTATATTGATGCTCTGGCTCCAGCTTTGTCTCTAATATCCAAAAAACTGTAAACACAGGCGTGGGTTCTTTGTGTAAGTTAAAGCCGGGTCTACTAGACATCCTCCCAAAATCTAAGCCAAAGGCCTTTCCTTCTCATGCCTTTTACTTTAAAAAAGATGAATAAAAAAATAGGAGGGTCTGTGGTGAATTTCATCAAACTCATCGTAACTTACGATCAGTAAGAAATGAAGACAAAGCCAGAGCCTGAGCCTAAGCTCAGCCATTTTTATTAGTTGAACTCTTTTGTGACAGTTTTTAATATTTTGCTGTATCTTTGTACTTAACTTATTTTTGTTATTCATCTGTGTGTAATCGTAAATTATTGTCTTGTGGTTTTGTGCCTTTAGAATTTTTAATGAAAATTTGTATAATACATGATTTTATTTTCCTGTGCAGCGGATTTGAATATTTTAAAATAGAATTTGCGCTTAATAAATGTTTTTAATAATAAATAATAATCTAAAATTTAGTGGGCCTGACGTTTCGATCCTAGCAGGACCTTTCTCAAAGGCAGAGTGACAAGGACAAAACAGATACATGTACACGAAGGAAGGGGGGAGAGTGAATAGGACACGGATGAGAAACAAAGGACAAAGAGTGAAGCTGGTAGGGAGAGATCAAAGGGAAGGGCAGGGGGTAGGGTAGGGATTAATGAGAGGAGGGGGAAAGATCAAAGAGAAGGGCAAGGAGTGGGGTAGGGATTAGTGACAATAGGGGGAAAGATCAAAGAGAGAAGTGTGAAGGACTGAACACAAAAGAAGGATTATCAGAAAGCTGCATGGTGTTAGTCATTACCCTCCTGGATGTTGAGACCATGTGGTTGAATAGTCCGAAGACGCTTCATCCACATTTTCTCACGGCTAAGACGGACAGCATTATTACGGTGACCAAGTGATTCTATGCCCAGTACACTCATATCTGATATCGAATGATCAGGGAGATTGAAGTGATACCCAACAGGGGTGTCCATTTGACCAGTTTTGATAGTAGACCTATGGCCATAGATACGTTTTTTGAGGGTGTTTTTGGTCTCGCCAACATACTGAATATTACAAACTCTACAAGAGATGAGGTATATGATGTTTGAGGTGGTGCACGTGATAGAGCCATAGGTCGTGTGGGTAGTTCCAGAAGAATGTCCATTGAAAGAGTCTATTTCCTATACCTCATCTCTTGTAGAGTTTGTAATATTCAGTATGTTGGCGAGACCAAAAACACCCTCAAAAAACGTATCTATGGCCATAGGTCTACTATCAAAACTGGTCAAATGGACACCCCTGTTGGGTATCACTTCAATCTCCCTGATCATTCGATATCAGATATGAGTGTACTGGGCATAGAATCACTTGGTCACCGTAATAATGCTGTCCGTCTTAGCCGTGAGAAAATGTGGATGAAGCGTCTTCGGACTATTCAACCACATGGTCTCAACATCCAGGAGGGTAATGACTAACACCATGCAGCTTTCTGATAATCCTTCTTTTGTGTTCAGTCCTTCACACTTCTCTCTTTGATCTTTCCCCCTATTGTCACTAATCCCTACCCCACTCCTTGCCCTTCTCTTTGATCTTTCCCCCTCCTCTCATTAATCCCTACCCTACCCCCTGCCCTTCCCTTTGATCTCTCCCTACCAGCTTCACTCTTTGTCCTTTGTTTCTCATCCGTGTCCTATTCACTCTCCCCCCTTCCTTCGTGTACATGTATCTGTTTTGTCCTTGTCACTCTGCCTTTGAGAAAGGTCCTGCTAGGATCGAAACGTCAGGCCCACTAAATTTTAGATTTACATTTTGGTAATTTTAGTCAGTAAGCAGTTTGCAACATTTTTGTATATCACAATAAATAATAATAATAATAAGTTAGATTCTGGACAAATTATCATAGTAAGTTGTAAGTCAAAGATCCTTTGGTCTTGTGAAGTAGCCATTGAACGGAGGAATAGCCTTAACACTTACCTCGCCCCTGTGTGTCTGAGTTCGTAGTGGTAGTTCAGGGCAGCCATGCTGGTGTAAGCCTTGAAACACTGGTCTACGGGACACTTGTAGATCCTGCGGGGGTCGGACAAATGCTCACCCGCCAGGTGAGCTGCCCTCTCCTCTGGAAAACATGAGCCAAAAAAGTTCATCTTAACTAATTGGTGATAAACAGAAATGTTGCAAACTGCTTACTGACTAAAATCACAAAAATGCAAATCTCAAAATTGAGTGGGCCTGACGTTTCGATCCAAGCAGGACCTATCTCAAAGGCAGAGAAAGGTCCTGCTATGATCGAAACGTCAGGCCCACTCAATTTTGAGATTAACTACCGGTAGTTGGTCTTCAAGTACTGTCTTTGGAATGTTATTATCTTACAACTGAGAGTGTGTTAGGAGGGAGAGAACACTGATTCACCATTGTTGGATAATGGGTATGCAATGTCTGTCTGCCGGCTGGGGAGCTCTAATAATGAGCACAGCTGAACACTGCCACTGCAGTACACTGAACGGCCCATTGTGAATGTGTAAAAGCTGACAAAGACCGGCAGTATTCAGAGCTGTGATTATGAATGGGTACCCTCGCCTAGGATTTGTTCCTGTGTGGACTCAGCTGGCTGGCTGGCTAAAACGAAAAAAAAACATGTTGTAGCCCCTGTTGTAGCTGGCTTGTTTGGGGACTCAGACTAAGCAGCTCTTCCTACGATTGTTCTCCAAAAGCGTTCAAGCGTTCATTTTTGTGTCTGTCACATAGACAAAGAAAGACTTTTCTTTCGGAGGGATGAAGAAAGAAAGTGTACCTTTGCTTGGAAAGGTGACAAGGCAGTCGTTCTCAGTGCACTGGTAGCGCTCGTACTCTGGGTGGTGCTTCTCCGTGTGGTTCTCTAGGCCCACCTCCATGGAGAAGCTCTTCTCACAGAACTTGCATTTGATCTGCACTGGTCCCTTAGGCAGGGGCTCTAGGGAGAAATAAAACAAGGAGACTGTGAAAGGTGGTTAGACCACTGGTAGCATAAACCAGGAGCCCGGATTCTAAGTCCTGGTCCAGTCAAATTTCTGCTGGTCTTTAAATATAAACTGTTTGTTATTGACCAACCTGGGCTGGATAGCGAGGGTAGTTAGAGACTAGAGAGCTGGGGTCGATTTAACCAAACCCATCTTAACTTACGATCAATCGCAAGACGATGAGCGATGCACAGAAACCATACGGCGTATCAAAACTAACGATGGGTTATCCATCGTAAGTTGATTTACGATGCATCGTAAGGCTTTGTGAAATCGAACCCTGGTATGATAAGCCAAAGACTCAAGACCAACACCTGGTCAAGTCAACATTTCTCTGCTTTTTTTCAAAAATCTGTTTAAAACTTTCCAGTAATTTTTTTTTTACTTGGTTTGATTGAAAATTCTACAGTGGGACAACATTCTTGTTTATTTTATTTTTTGAGCACCTTCAGCGGCTGCACGTCGCCTGTGCCTCTCCAGGTGGATGGGGGAACGGAAGGACTTCTTGCAGGTGTCACAGCGGAACTTCTCCGAGAGGACCTGGTCCCGCCGTCCCAGGCGATGCACCTCTTCGGCGTGCCAGCTGTGCTCGGACAGGTAGCGGAAGGCCGCGTCGCACAGGTTGCAGATGAGGTAGGTCAGTCCCGGCTGTGCGTGCTGTTCGGTGTGCAGGTCAAACCAGCTCTGCGTGGGGAAGACCTTCTGGCAGGTGCTACAGGTGAACGGGAAGTGCTCAGGGTCCGGAGCCGTCGGTATGCACTCGTCCTTCGCCTGCTTGTTCGGCGGGAGTCGCCGGTTGTAGTCGGCGTCCTCCTCGTCCTCTTCGTCATCGAAGCGGCGCCGGCGTTTCCGTCGCCGCTTTCTCCGGAGGCGTTTCTTCCGCTGGATGGGCGGCTGGCCGTCCTTGCGGGGCCGGCCACGCGGCCGTTTGGCGAGCAGAGACGGAGGCTGAGGGGTAGGATCAATCTCCTGGAGGAGTGGGTTCGGGATGACCGGCGCCTCTTGATGTTGACCAGCCTCTGTCGCTTGGTCGGGAACGGCGGCAGTCTGCAGTCCAGCCGCCAGCCCGTCCGCGGGTTCTCCGGCGTTCTCCGCCGCTGCGTCGCCGTTCTCCGCAGCCCCTTCCTTGGCCTCGGCAGTCTCTGCGTCAGTGACTGTCTCTCCGTTCTCCCCGGTCTCTCCCTGATCCTCACCCTTGCCAGCCTCGCCCTTGTTGGCCTCATCCTTGTTGGCCTCGTCCTTGTCAACTTCGTCGTCGGTGTTTTCATCGCCTGGTGGCGCAAAAAAGGTGCACAGACAGTTTCAGACAACTGGTCATAGGCTGTGCCAGTCAAACTAGGTGAATTGGCTCAGACTGTCCCTGCGATGACTCCCAACTTACCGTCGGAGGAATCTGTCAGGAGATCTTCTTCCTGGATGGAGCCACATTTGCCCCTGTGCCTCATGAACAGGACAGCAGAGATGAATATCTTGCCACACTCGATGCATCGCCTGCTGCGATCTCGGGTGGAAATCCTGCGGACACGATCCTCCAACTGCACACAGAAAATGATGATTCAATGAAAAGAAATTCCTGAACCATTATATCCCGCCCAAATTCCATTCTTTTTCTGCTATTGAGAAAGGCCCTACAAGGATCGAAATATCAGGCCCTGTAATGTTGTTGTTGTTAGATTTGCATAACCAACCTCTATCCCACCAAACCAACCTCTATCCCACCAAACCAACCTCTATCCCACCAAACCAACCTCTATCCCACTAAACCAACCTCTATCCCACTAAACCAACCTCTTTCCCACTAAACCAACCTCTATCCCACTAAACCAACCTCTTTCCCACTAAACCAACCTCTATCCCACTAAACCAACCTCTTTCCAACTAAACCAACCTCTATCCCACTTAACCAACCTATATCCCACTAAACCAACCTCTATCCCACAAAACCAACCTCTATCCCACTAAACCAACCTCTTTCCAACTAAACCAACCTCTATCCCACTAAACCAACCTATATCCCACTAAACCAACCTCTATCCCACAAAACCAACCTCTATCCCACTAAAACAACTTCTATCCCACTAAACCAACCTCTTTCCCACTGACTAAACCAACCTCTATCCCACTAAACCAACCTCTTTCCCACTAAACCAACCTCTATCCCACTAAACCAACCTCTATCCCACTAAACCAACCTCTTTCTTCTTCTTATCCTCCAGGGCCTGCAGTTCCTCAGGGGTCATCAGTGCCTTGGGCTTGCGTCCCCTCTTCCTGCCGGTGACCGGCGGCTTGTCCACTGGCTCAACGGTCTCCTCGACCGCAGTTTCTGACCGTCGCCCCCTGAGGGCATACTCCACCCCTTCTAGAACATCCCTGGTCATCTGTTGAGTGAGAGACATTGATTGAAACTCTCTCCCTGGTTCTGTTAAGCCATGGGGCAATGCACTACAAAAACCTTGATTGAGATTTCAGGCTATTCACATAGAAGGAATGATACAGAACAGTTTACAATGACCTCACGTACAGGTGAATGGGGTTGCCCTACATACGGCCTGGGAAAACTCATGATGGGCAATGCATCACATGTTACAATGCATCAAAAAGCTTGGTGAAAACCACTCCTTGGGCCAATATCATAGAACAAAATGTCATGATTCATAGGATCACCTTGCCAACCCAAACTCACTAATGTTTCACGCTAAGTAAAGAAGAGTGGAATCAAAGTCAAAAGCAACTGACGTCACATCACAGTGCGTTTTGTATTTCTGTTTACACGAGGAAGACTTTTCCTGCTTAGCAGATTTTCACGCTTAAGATCTCTGATGTTTCCTGCGTACCTCGAAGAAGAACTTCTTGCCGTTCTGCACCAGGGTGATGTTACATTCCTCCTCCCTCCGTGTCAGCTTGATGAAGTGAAGCCAGTGGGGAATGCTGGCATCCAGGCTGGACAGGTTGTAGGTCTTATCCTCCTCCGTGTTGGGATAAATCTGACAATCAGTCAATTGAGTGATCAGCCGTTTAGCAATTAATCAATCAAAAAGTAACACTTAGGCCTTTCCGAAAATCAAGCTTAGGCTCCGGCTTTGTCTTTCTTTCGTCCAAGTAACAGGCTTGAAAAAAGAGGCCTTTGGCATCGTTTTGGAATGACAGCATTTTGAAATGCAGTTTATAAATTGGCGCTATTCTTGGTTTGGGAGTCAGTTGGAGTCGGAGTGATGGTCAGTTAAACTAGGACAAATTAATTAGTCATCAGATGAATGACTGGTTGTATGAATTATTAAAGCAAGCATTCAGCCAATCAATCAATTGACAACAAATCACTCAATCAATCCATCCACCGTATCCTGTAAGTAGGACGCCCTCACCTTCCACGTTCCGAAGGGGACGTTATCGTCAATGTCGACCACACGTAGTCTTCCCTTGAATGGGCCATAGCGGTGACCCTTGGTTAGAGCTTGCTTTGTGCACACAGTCACAGACGCATCTGAAATCCAACCAGAGATCCATTCAATTCCATAAACAGACTGAAATCAAATATCACTTTTAAAACTTGTTTTCATAATTTACTATTTTATCCGTGCAAAATCAGGAAAAAACAGGAAAATCCTTAACTTTTGCCTTGGATATTTTTTGAGAATTGAACTTGGGTCATTTAATTCAGTAACTAGTATAAGCAGTTTGCGACCTTTTGTAATTTGGAATAGTAATGTATTCCATTTTTCATGTAAAAAAGTGTAAGAGAATACAAATAATACATTATTGAAATAATGATTAATGGATATAAATATAATATAATTATTAATTATTATTTATTTACACTTTTAAATTAACAACACTTAATTAATTAATTGTCAACAGCTTGAGCCTTATTTGAAACCTTTTTAAAGACTTTTTAAACTTTAGTAGTTTTAAAACAAGGTCTTTGTACTCTTTCTTTGACAAATGGCAAAGAAAGGTTATTTCTAATTTATTTAATTTTAAAGCTCTGGTAAACACTTTTTGAAATGCAAGTTCTGAGTCACAAACAAAACTTCAATTCCTGTTCGCCTGCCAAGTTTTCTTAGAGCCCCCCCCCCCTCTGGAAGGAGAACAGCAACCTGACGTTAGGTCAGAGGCGCGAACGAGGATGACATTATTCTTTTTACAAATCCATTTTTGGTGGGACGAGCCTGTCGATGAAAGTCCACAAATTACAAATTATACCCGTCTGAATGCATGACTCAGGATAAAATGGGTTCAGCACACACTGTTTATTTCTAAGTAAGTTTTCTAGGAGGTCAATTTTCACGATTATTGTACAAATTCGATGAAAGTTTTGCGACGAAAAGACGCTCAAAATACTGACCTTCCGACGCCATCTTCGCTATTACCCACAATGCACTAGTGCTATCAGTGCTGTGATAAGAACGCGTAGCTGGTGTCAAGCGACCAAAATCCTTTATTTTAATTAAAGCAGTGTTCACCATCGTTTTTTCATGTGGAATTCGGTTTTCTTAGGTTAAAACACTCGTAGGTGAGGTGTAACATGTAAAATATTCTGTAAAATAGTATTGAAAAGTTTTATCTACATGTTGAAAAAATAACTGTTCAGCGTACGAAACTGCACGCAAATTAGCCATTCAATTTTAACCCCATGGATTGAGAAGAGCCTGCAATTTGCAATCGGCATCCAAAACAACAGTGTCATTATTACGCTGGTTACCATCGTCTGGTTCAGCGCATTTGACTAAGACGACGGGAACCAATTCACTCTCAAAACAAGATGGCGCTACCCATGACCGAAGTTAGAGGACAGGCGGCTGCGATTTGCGAGGCAAATTCTCAGTTACCAGCATGGATGAAAGCCGAGGAAAAAACAGGGGTAGGAATTCAGGCAATTGTTTTATTTAATGAACTGGTTTACTTATTTTTTAGTTGTGCCTTTGTAAAGAATCTGCTCATTAATCTTTTGACTAAGTAGGCCTAGAAAATTTAATTTGTGTACAATATCATTATCAATCATGTATACATAATACACGTATTCAGTAAGACAGTATTGTCTATTGACCCGGCTACAGTACCGGCGCCCGTGCCACAAAAGCTATTTATACCCTTTGCTTTCGCGTGATACGCGAGTAGTGGGGGTAATTAAATCATTGATTGTGAAATTGGTTTTAATGAATATTAATTTTTTAAATATTATTTCAGTAAAATTTCATATTTTTTTATTTTTTTATTTCTAATTCATGAATTTGTTGGGTACTGTTGAGTGTTGCAAAAAGAGTAGGCTGCACAGTGGCAATAAGGCAGTTATTAATGGAAGTTGGGGAAACAACAGTGCCCAATTTCCGGACATTCCAAATTTGAGAAATTACTTACTTATCAGGAAGTTTGTTTTGGTATCAGACATTCCATGAAATTGTAGAGTTAGAAAATCTGCCAGTTTAGAGAAAAGAGGAAATTTTCTAACGATCGCTCCACGTAGCAATCGTTAGAACTAAGACCTAAGTGTTCCTTTTTTACAAATACCTCCCTCTATGTCTGAAAAAAGATTAGCGTTTCATTTTGTTTCCATGGTTTTTCTCAAGACATGGTTGATGGATTGAGACAAAACTCAATGGAACACACAGGTGTGTTATTTTATGTACGATATATGTTGAGTTTGACAAAGCATGGATGCGAATCTCTGATCTTTCTCAAGTGATGTTCCCTACCATTAAGTGTGTCAATTCATCTTCTCAACTCTAGACCACCATCATGGCGGTTGAATTCGACGGAGGTGTTGTCATCGGAGCAGATTCAAGAACAACATCCGGGTAGGTTGCGCAATTCCTACCATGTTCAACCTGCTCTAACTTGGCCAATCTGTCTACTTGCAGCAGTAAAGTCCAACAATGAAATGGGAAGGGGCCAGACTTGTATTTGGGTCACAAACTTTTGAGTCGGAGTCCAAATTCCAAGTCACATCTCTCGAGTCCGACTAGTCTTAAGTCAGTCTTGAGTCACCTTTTAATTCAATAAAATATTGGAAACATATTTCTGGGTTTATGACAGTTTTGTTTCCAGTCACATGTACTAGTAATAGGCATCCTTGCACAGTTTATCAAATAGCGAAGGAATTTTGACTGGAGCATGGAGTTGAACCTGAGAACTCTATTACCTGAGCTATCCAGCCCTTAAGTGGATGGCCTTCGTGAATACATGTAGTATTCTAATGAATTTGAATTCAAAGAGGGTTTGCCCTACTTGATGTGTAATTGGCTCTGCATACTCAGTGCTTCACCCAATTGCATGCAGTGCTGAATTTTACACGTTGATTTAAGTAGGACAAACCCTCATTGAATTACATTCTACTTGACACTATCAAATTGTTATAAATTGCATATTTTTTTGACAAATTTCAGGGTTTTTTTTACCAGTGCTCTTGCGATCTGAGCCATCAAGCCCTTAGCAAACTAGTATTTGCATATCTGTTAATGAATTTTCTTTCCTTCCTTATCTGAATAGTGCATACATCGGCAACAGGGTGACAGACAAGTTGACCAAAATCCACGACACCGTCTACTGCTGCCGGTCAGGATCAGCGGCTGACACCCAGGCTATTGCAGACATAGTGGCCTACCAGCTTGATTTCCACAGGTAGACAGCACCAACTCCCTCTTCTGTTTTCTCCTCGGCATATTAGAATACCAGGTGGCCAGCCCGTGATCCCACCCAAATGGCCCACTGCAACTTTGCATGAGTCGCCCCACAACTTACACGGGCTTCCATAATTTTTGGATTGAATGGAATTGAATGTTTATTGTCATCTGTGTATCAAATACAGTGAAACTCGTCTTGGCCTCATAGATATAACATGATGGCATGATGCACATCGAAACATTGAAACTCGTTGTGGCCTTGCGACCATTTAAACATAAATCCACAACAATTAATAAACAGTAGCTGAAGCGACTACCCACTTATAATAGAAATATATTGTAGGGCACTCACTAGGGTAAGGCCCCATCTGTGCACACCTTCAGCAGTGCCTCTTGGGTAGCTGACTGTAGCAGAGCATGAAGCTTGCAGTGGAGGTCGTCAAGAAAGGCCATTCTCCCTGCCGAGGCGGACAGCATCTTTCCGATGGCCAAGAGACTATGCCCTGTACAGACATGTCAAGAACAAAGTGATTAGGGAGATTGAAGTGATGGCCCACAAGGGTATTCTAATCAATTGAATTGGTTCTCCTTCATTATCCAATGAATCATCGTTCACATCAGCAGCTAATGTTGACCGTCTTCTTTGGTTTTTCTCTCTCTGTCTTTTACAGCATGAATGATGGCAAGCCTCCTCTCGTCCGCACAGCAGCCAATCTGTTCAGGAATATGTGCTATGAGCACAGAGACTCCCTGTCTGCCGGAATCCTCGTAGGGGGATGGGACGCTGTCAAAGGGGGCCAGGTAAGAGCCATCGCCTAACAATTATCCCAGCAAAGATTAGTTGACCAGTGATGGTTTGCCCTGCTCGACGTTATAAACACTGAGTGCTCGTTGCTTTGCCCAATACGTGAAGAAAAAAAATCAGGCAGCTAAGGCGGGATTCGAACCTGCAACAGTGCAACTCCTACTTTCTAGTGCAGACGTCTTAACCACTTGACCACCGAGCTGGTCGGGGTTGTGTGGTGGATTTGAATATTGTATAGTGGCGGGTACCACATTGCATCATAGATATAACATGATGTTGACTTATCTTAAAATTTAGTGGGCCTGACGTATCGATCCTAGCAGGACCTTTCTCAAAGGCAGAGTGACAAGGACAAAACAGATACATGTACACGAAGGAAGGGGGGAGAGAGTGAATAGGACAGGGATGAGAAACAAAGGACAAAGAGTGAAGCTGGTAGGGAGAGATCAAAGGGAAGGGCAAGGAGTAGGGTAGGGATTAGTGAGAGGAGGGGGAAAGAATGATGTTGACTGGTTGGTTATTTGGGAAAGCCGCCATCTAAGGGCTGGATAACTCTGGTGGTGAGAGCACTGGTACACAAAACCAGAGCAGGGCTCGACCTTGGCACTAGTCCAACGGTCATTGTCTAGTAAAAACAGCTTCGGGCTAGTAAAATGACCTATTTTGCTAGCCCGGCGGACTAGTAAAAAGTAGACAGCGGTGTGGCTGCAAAAAAATGATGCGGGCGGGGATGAGAAACTAGAAACTAATAATTTGTTTTACTTGACCTAATAATCTTGTGTTAAATTTTATATTAATCATACAGGGCTAGTAAAACTTGCTGCGGGCCAGCAAAAAACTCAATTTACTAGCCCGGTGGGCTAGTTAAAAAAAAATTAAGCGCGAGGCGGACTTTTCATACATTCAAGACAGCGTTGATTGTGACATGATGGGACGTAGACAGACTCTTCTTTTTCTTGTATAGCTTGAAGGAAAGAATTCTTCGCTATTTTCATCAGGTGATTTTTGTTCTTTGTGAAGGTGTACTCCGTTCCAATCGGTGGAATGCTAGTTCGCCAGTCAGTAGCCATGGGAGGTTCTGGCAGCACGTATCTGTATGGCTACATGGATTCTGCCTACAAGGACAACATGACCAAAGACGAATGCCACAAGTTCATTGCAAACGGTAAGACCACCCCGAGAATTTCAGTCGCCTCATTGGTAGCTTTGCTGCTTCAGTACAGAGATGTAAGACTTCCGGAAATTTCCAGATTTCCGGAAATAACGTGATTTTTTTTCTTCGATTACTGGAAATGGCATGATTTTCTTTTATTGATTTGTTATGTCATACTGATTTCTCAAACTGCTCAATTTTATCTGTTGAAACCCAAAAAACCGAAGAGTGCCTGCACCCCAGCCGTGAATCGCACAATCGCATCTCTCGGTCATGGAAGCGCTCACTCGCAGTCACACAATTTATTGGCCTTCGGTAATTTTCAGGAAATTACTTGATCTGTTCAGTATCTTGTCGTGTACAGTAGTTCGGAGGAGAGCCATACTCCTTCTTGAATGAGATGACTTACATGATAAATATGACATGATGTTTGCATCAAGGAGAATGTACTTACATGGTTTAACTCTTTCCGACTCTTCTCAGAGCCATACTCCTCGAAAGAGATGACTTACATGATAAATATGACAAGATGTTTGCATCAAGGAGAATGGCTTAACTCTTTCCGACACTTCTCAGAGCCATACTCCCCAAAAGAGATGACATATGTGGTGTCACCTCAAACCTTTTCCACACTGCTTCCACCATGCAAACCCTGAAATCTTATTTCCCGGACACACTTGCACGGTGCTTCCACACAATGTTCTGACTTTTTGTTTGTTTGTTTGTTTGTTGTTGTTGTTTACAGGTTTGGCCCTGGCCATGATGCGCGACGGCTCCAGCGGAGGCATCATCCGCCTAGCAACCATCACCAAGGACGGCGTGGAGCGCAAGACGATTCTTGGCAATGAGCTGCCAAGGTTCTATGAGGGCTAGCCATTGGTTGGGATCCAGCATCATCTTAGTCATTGTCTCGTCCTCCTTTCCCTCCTTTAAGTTCTGAATGTCTGTAACAGCCACTGGAACTCTCACGGCCTGTTTTGTCTAATTCTAAGCAGGGAATTCTTTTCACACACACAAATCCTTTTCTTTGCAAATTTGGATTTCTCAAGCTCGGGGTATCCCTTGCAGTTTCACGGGTCCGAGGTGGCAAATGATGATCTGCTTCATAGACGAGGTTTGGTTTATTGTGGACGTGCCGACTTGATGGTCCCTGGATCACAGATTGGATAAATGAGTCTACAGTACTGTGATATGTGCATGTGGATGCAGAAAAGTGTCACTCTACCCATGCCAAACTGCCAGTGCTTTTGTGCTCATTTTATTGCCGTGATTTTGACCCTCTAAGATGACACGTTCTGCAGACAAATACCTCGAGTGGCCCAGCAAAGTAGTGAGCTGGACAACACCCCACCACAATGAAATATGCACACAAACCCTGAGATATTAGAAATGCAGTCAACACACAGTTTGTATTTTGGCCTTCAGAGAATGCTGTCCTAAAGTTATTCCCAGGAAAGTCTGCGCTACAAATTGATAACAAATCTTTCACAACTCAAAGCTGAGCTGGTCCTTTGAGGGAAACCTTGGTATTCTGTGTGTGTTTTTGGCAATGTTCAGAAGGTATCTTCATTTCTGTAAGTTTCATGTTACATACAGATTCAAATCCACCACATGACGTTGAGTCGTCGACCTACTAGAAAGAAACAGTTGTGGGTTCAAATCCCACCAAAGCTCCCTGTCTTTTTTTCAACAGGCAATGCACTGAGCATACAGTTCTAATTCTATGTAGAGTAAGGCAAGCCCTTATTGAATTCAGTTCCACGCTCACCCATTCTGTTTGTGAAAGTTTTCTTGATTAAAAGCTGTTTAGTTTACCATGTAATGGCTTATGAATGAATATTGGGATGAATACTCTAAGTTGGTTTTCTTTTAATCCTGGAACATCACTGACTTCACAGTGAACATGATGTCGGGAATAAAGCTTGTGGTTGATTTGTATGTCAAATGTTTGGTCTGTGTGATTGAAGCATTCTTTTTGAGGTCGGTGCTAAAGAACAGTCCCCTTGAGAACTGGTGAGGGTGGGACTGGGAATGACAATGGGGTTGGGATGGGTCTGGGGACTGGGAACAAATGTTGAAAGGGGTGTGCTGTGGAATTTGAATGTGAGGTTTGGAAATGGGGATAGGGGATGGGGTTGGTAATGGTGATTGGGTTGAGGATGGGAATGTGGGTTGGGGAGGGGGTATGATATGGGGTTTGGATTGCATTGGGATGGGGTTGACCATGGGATTGGAGTTGGGAAAGGGGTATGGATGGGAATGGCATTAGAAGAGGATGGGGTTGACGGTAGCGATAGGGTTTGAAATGGGGGGGGGGGGAGACAGGTGTTGGGGATGAAGAAGTGGTTGTGGTTAAACTATCAAAAGCGAATGGAACTCAACCCAACAAAGATAGTGGTCATGTTCAAGAAAGGATACCAATAAAGCTAATTTTTCGTCTTCTTTTGCAGCTTAAGATTGTTGACCAAAGATAGTGGTCATGTTCAAGAAAGGATACCAATAAAGCTAATTTTTCGTCTTCTTTTGCAGCTTAAGATTGTTGACCATTTGGGAAGGTTGTCACTTTAGGGCAAGCCAACTGGCTAGAGACACTGGCATGTTAAACCAGAAGTCTCTGGTTCAAGCTCCGGTCTAATCAAATATTCTTGGATACTGTATTTCCACAAATGAGATAGAAAAGGCAAAAGACTCGCAAGGGATTAAATTGCCAAAGTCAAGATAGAAACAACAAATGAACAAAACTTCTAGGTGTTTGTTGCTCTTTTAATTTTTATTTTAGCTTTGAACCCTGCAAAATCGACTTTAAAAAATAGCAATATAAAACATACTGTCATACACAATAAAAATAAAAAACTTACTCAGTACTCATTAAGTACAAACCAATTCCATGAAGACAAACTTCATGCATAATCATTTATCCTCATGTATTATTCATGAAAATATGTGCAACCTAGAGTGGTAATTACTATTGCTGAGAGCAAAGACACTGAACACGGGGGAATAATCTTAAATTATAAGGCACTGGAAAGAATTACCGGTATAAACAATTCCATGCTGTATGTGATTGACATCAAGGCAATAAGGACCCTTTTCCAAAACCCGGCTCAGACTCCGGCTTTGTCACCATTTCTGTCATACATTTTAAAGTACAAGGCATGAAAATGGGAGACCTTTGGCTTCGTTTTTTTAAAGTTGCGAAACATTTTGAAAAAGACCCCACAGCTTCAACTTCAACAAAGAACTCCAACCTGTGTTTTCAGCTTTTGGATAGCACAGACGAAGCTGGAGCCAGAGCCTAAGCCGGGTTTTGGAAAAAGGGCAAGGAATACTGATAATGATGCATGTGTGGCGAAATCCTCCATTGGTCATGTCGGTAATGACTGTTACGTGACGGGTCCGCACTGTCCACTCACTGAACAAAACCAACTGTGGATTTCACAAAGCCTGCCGTGACTTGACTTCAACGGATAACCCATTGTTAGTTGTGGTACACCGTATGGTTTTTGTGCATCACTCGTCATCTTGTGATTGATCGTAAGTTGCGATGAATTTGGTTAAATAGACCACTGATCAGGGGCCAATTTCATAGAGCCGCTTAAGCGACAACATTTCCTTGAACACCAAAAATAATCAGATGTAACCATATGCCAACCCAGACAAGAAACAAGATCTTTACATTTTCCATGGCAGTCTTTGAGCCCCTATAGTATTATACATGCTTGCACGTATACTTTTAAAGAGCGACCTTCAAACCCTTTGGATGGAACAGTTTCCCACATAGTTTTCAAGTATAATAACTTGGAGGTGGAATTTAAGGCTTTTACGTGTCCTCGATATTACGAAAAAGAGCTTTGCAACTGCACTACGTCCACCTTATGGCACATAAAAAAAAAAATGCTCAAAACCATGTGGATATAACTGGTTGCCACATATTATTCAAGTATCCCTTGGCTCTCAACCAGCCTGCTATTTCCAAACCCTTTGGGTGTAAATCTGTTTAGGCGCATTCCTGCTGTGTAAGCAGCCATGACTCTCACCCTGTGGGGTTCCAGCTGCATCACAACAGCACCCAATCAAAGTAACCCATGGTCCATGCAATGCAAGCATAATAACATCCATTAAAATATTCATGGATGTTCAGCTACATGTACAAGTAGTACAGACAACAAAATATATGCGTGCCAAATGTTCATTGAAGTAAATACAAAATACTGTTGCAAACTGCTCACTGACTAAAATGACCGGCAATACATGAATCTCAACAGTTAGAGGGCCTGCTGTTTCGATCCTAGCAGGACCTTTCTCAAAGACAAAGCCTTTTTATGATCCTGCTTGGATCGACTGACGAGTGACGTCAGGCCCTCCAAATGTATGATGTTATATTTGCTCAGATATGTGTACAATGTTTTCACATTAGAAAAAAAAGGCAACTCCTGAATGGAAAGTGTAGGTGGGTGTAAACATGGTAAACTTGTAAAGAGATCTATAAATGTGCGCAGGGGCAAATCAATAGTACTATTAGTAGTTCCACAGTCAGCCAATCACTGTCAGCTCAATAGCTACGGCTTCAAATTACACACGAATCTATGGCAGTTGCTAGCAAGAGATGGCAGCCATATGTTCTCGACCTATGCATTACTGAAAGCCGTAGCAACTTCATGAATTTAAGCACACCAAGATGGAAATCAGTATTCAGTATCACTTCATGTGATGAACCTCACAGACCATCGTATAGCAAGAACACATTTTACCACCGCCACATTAAAAGGCGGGGGAAAATGTTTCACAAATTTTTTGCAGTCCTCAACATACACCGTTATGTTGTGTAGGAAAAACCCTTTTTGAATAACTCTGTTACTTACAAAAGCTGGATAAATCCAACAGAAAGAGTTGGAAAAGTTCAACTGCAACAAGACAGACAATGAGAGAAAGAAATAAAAAGGTTGAGCAAGCCTGAAGGGCATGAACAACCGTTGTGCACGTGTACAGCAGGAACAAACTGCAGGATCTAGTTTGGGGATTTGTTCCTTCCTACCCGGCCTTGCCTTTGTCAGTTAACTTCAGCAACAAAACCGTAAAACTAAAAAAGCCTTTCATTGTGGCATGGCACTTCGGCTGCCGAAAATTCCGCCGAGATTCGCAGTGGCTCCTTTGTTCGACTGGAGGTGGAGGTTTATTTTTTCAGTACCTTAGTCTGCAGCCTTGGGGATAATGCCAGCACTATGTTGACTCAAGGTCTAAAGCAGGGAGTGACAATGGCTCCCCTGTGCATAACTAGAAACCAAATGAAAATGTAGAAGGGCAGTGCATGTATCCCAACATGGTCTGATACGCAATGTACCTGACTAATAGATATATCGTCTACTTCACCAGCAAGAAACGAACCATTTCGGAATGTAACAATTGCACAGGGAAACCTTCAGACCGAAATCAGTAACACTTTATACTTCATAGACCATCGCATCTCAACAACACTTTGACACTACGAATAAAAATACATTTCAAAAAATGGTACTAACTTTCAAAGCACATGGATCTCATCTCATCTGCTGCAAGGACGAATTCACAGTTCGTTGGCGTTTTCACGAACTGGCAAAACATTTCTGAATGTAACAATTGCATAAAACACACTTCGAGACGGAAATCAGTATCACTGTTAACCTCAAGGTTGTTCGATATTTCGATATTTATCCTTATCGCGATGTCGCTTTCCGACGATTATCATATTGAGCGCATTTCAGGATATCGCGATATTTTCGATATAGGAGATATCGAAAAAAGTGCTGGTTTCCCAACCCCATTATCGCCTGTCTGTCTATACCCATTAACAGACAGATGTTTTGAAAAATGGTACAACTTTCAAAGTGCTACTTTAATAAAACATATCTTGTCTACTGCATGAATGAATTTGCCAGTTCATGAAAACACCTACGATACGGTCTGACTATCAAGTAGATAAACTGGTATGTACACAATGTAATATCATAAAAATGCAAACAATAAACAGTGTAAGTGGAGCAGAACCTGCCCAAAACACTTTGAACTTACTGCAGTGTATCTTTGAAAATAAAAACAATGCTCTTTTAAATTATACGATGTGCCGACTAACTCCCAAAGTACTTATTTCAAAATGAAGTACTGATTTTCTTTTCCCTTTCAAAACCATTACGCTCCGAAGTTCAAAAATCATCCTTGATTTAATACATGATTTCTCACTCCTGCAAAATGTCTGCAGTCCTAACACCACTAAGTACTCACTAATGACTACCAGTATATAAAAACATGATCAAATTTGAAATATGCAGTTTCTTTGCAAAATGTGTATTTCAAGAAAACACCCAAAAATAAATGATGATGTACTTTTAGTACATCAATTGTGTTACCTGCAATATATACAAAAAATAATCTCAATTGCTTTTTTGGTTTTAAATATTACAACAATTCACTCAAATGCCAACATGTACATGTAGCTTATGAAAAAAAAAACATCCCACAGTTCTGTTGGAAAGTTAGATAAATTGTAGTTTATTACTAAACAAGCTTATGGCCATTTTGCAACATTTTGGGGCCTAACCAAGTTTGAAATTTAATCTCTAAAGTCTAAACAAACGTGACTGATTTTGAATGGGCTCTTTGTCAATTTAATTGACTGATTCTTACGATTTTTGCAGCTAAACTTTTGATGTTTAGAACTTAAAATATCCGCTAGACCGTGAACAGTGTCTAGCGATTTCAAGTCACTGAAATGACATGATTTTTGTCAAGTCATTGAAATGACATGATTTTTGTGTCAGTGACAATACAGTTTAGTGAGGGTCTTGCCCTAGACTCTGTGTGCTTAGTGTTTTACCCGATTGCCTGCTGCAAAAAAAAAATTAAATTGCATATTTCTGAATCCTTTTGCAAGGCTTCAAAGTCCACACTTACAACGCCCTCTGTCATTTGTATATTATTTTGTTCAATATAATTATTCATCATCTTTGATGGACAAATGTTTGATGCAGAAACTGCATCTTCCTTTCACGTGAAAGCTTGTGTTTGGTCTATTTGACCTCTAGTTCGGTCTAGTTGACCTCTGGTTTGGTCAGAGTGGACCTTGTGTCTCCGTGGACAAATGAGCGCCATTCAAGTGGAATTCAGAACAATTGTTTCTCCTGAAAAACTTTCTGAGGGACATGCCTGGTTGGATTTCAGGGACTCCCATCACCCAATGAGCCCAGCATTTTATGTATGCCCCTTTAGGTGCATGTATCAATTGAAATGTTTGCAAGGTTTGCAAGGTTTGCGGTGACAAGGCATTCTGTCTTTGAGAAATTTCCTCTTAGATCAGAATGTCAGGCCCTCTTGATTTGTGTGAATTTTTGGGGTTCTGAAGGGAATGGGAGTATTGCAGTTGCCGTGGTTCTATGAAAGGTCCTCCTAGGATGGAAACGTCAAGCCCTCTCAATGTCTGAGATCGGGATGTAGATTTTGTTTTCGACATCGGCTTGATTCAGTGGGGAATGGGAGTATTGCAGTTGCCGTGGTAGACATTGATCTTGCCTGGGCACTGGTAGTACTGATCAAAGACATCCTTGTATCCCTTGTCCCGCCACCATACGCACAGCTGGCGGTTCCAGCTACAGGGGAGAACGTAGAAGAGATCGGCCCTCTCCAGGCTAATCAACGAGAAGAGGTCCTGGTCGCCCAAGTGGCCCCGGAAGCTGTACTTGGTCGCAAGCTGCCTGACCCGCTCGGCGCTGAGAAAGCCGCGGTAGTCGTCGCTGGCCCGCATGCGCTCCAGATCCAGCAGCACCACGCCGCTGTTGAATCCCGTCAAGCCGTCGGGGGGCGGGCCTCCGACGCGGGTCCCGCGGTGCTGGCTGCGGTACAGCGACAGCAGGTGGCGGTAGACGGGCTGCATCTCGTGGGCCAGACCCATGACGCTGTTGGCGCCGAACCGGCCGAAGTGATCAAAGAGCTGGCGGATGTCCTCCTTGAACTTGAGGTCCGTGTCCAGCATGACCACCCGCTTGACGTAGTTGGGGAGGATGCCGCGATGGATGGCCACCGAGAGGAAGAAGATGGCGTCCTGGTAGTAGGGGTGGCCTCCAGTCACACTCTCCTGCAGCATGGAGACTAACAGGGCCAGCTGATGGGCCAGGTCCTCCACCATGATGAAGTGAAACTACATGACAGATGGAAAGCCAAGGGTTCAACATTTATTCAGATACAAACACAAAAGTTATCAACAAAAGTATTGCAACTGCTTTACAAAGTTAAATTAACAACAAGAAAACCTCAAAATGTAGCTAGGCAGATGTTCCGATCCTAGAAGGACCTCTCTCAAACACAAAGTTCCCAGTCAGATTTTCTAACCTTTGTCTGAAAATCAAGTTTAAAAGCTGCACCCACTTTGACATTTTGCTGTTGTAGTCAAGTTTACAACAAATTGTTTACAACTGAATGAAGACGATGGGTTGTGTGATCCCTGGAGATATACGGCAATTATGGATTGAATTTTGTTTTACTGGTACTTCCTCTCAGCAAAGGGCAGACCATACATGAATTCACAAGTCAAATAAAGCAGTGAACTGGGCTATTATTGATACGTGTGCAGGACATGCTGCACGTGAATCCATATCTGGGTTTTCAAGCTAAAACCGATCAACTTCTGAAAGTGATTCCCACCTGAAACTTCTTCTTGGCAATGCGCTGGTTGGTGATGTCCTGCAGCGCTTCACTGACAAACTTGCGGCTCCCTTCGTCCACGACAAAGAAGAAGTGCAGGTTGACCGAGGCCTTGTCTAGGATGGACTTGGTGCACTCGATGAAGCGGGTCTTGAGGTGCGGCAGCTTGTGGGTGTTGGTCAGCGTCTGGATGACGTGGTAGGGGTAGTCGTCGACGTCGCTGGGCGCATCGTTCTTGACAACAGCAGCTGCAGCGGCAGGCTTTCCCGGTTGCTGCTGCTGCTGCTGCGGTTGCTGTTGTTGTGGCTGTTGCGCTGGATGCTGCTGTTGATGTGGTTGTTGCACTGGATGTTGCTGTTGATGTTGTTGCTGGTGATGTTGTGGTTGCTGCTGCTGCTGCTGTTTCAGTAGTTGTTGCTGTTCTGCCAGCCGCTTCTCAAAAGCCAGCCGGTGTTGAATGGCAGCTGGGTCATGGAAACCATTCTCCTGCGGCTTTATCTGATGCTGGCCTGCCTGCAGTGCTTGGTGCTGATGGAACGCTTGCTGCTGCTGCTGCTGCTGCTGCTGATGCTGCTGCTGATGCCCAGCAATCTTGTGATGATGCAGCAGCACATTGCCGGGCACCTCCACCGGCATCAGTTGTAGAGGCGGGCCGTGGTGCTGCAGCAGGTGTGAGTCACGGCCGGCCTGGTTGCTCTTGGGCAGAGGGGAGACCTCGGGGCTGACGCGGTGGTACAGAGCCTGCCCGCAGACGAACCCAGCACCTCCCAGGACCACCAGAGCCACGAGGAACCGGGTGCGTTTGGGCCGCCACAGCCACCGGCACAGACTCGACGACGACGGTGCACCTGTCTGGTCCACCTGCCGGGCCCGGGACCGTGAGTTGCTGACGTACTGCATGCCGTCTCCTGTCCCGTCGGCCGGCTTCTCCTGATTCGTGCCCGGCGCTGGCTTGGAGTTGGAGGAGGCGGTGGCAGCTGCCGTGGAGGTCCGAGCGGAGGCGGCGGCGGCGGCGGGCTTACGGCGAGGAGAGCTGCTCCCACGGTCGGCGTCCTGCGGCTGCTTGCGCTGACGAACCATCGGGGTTTGATTCTCGGCTACGCCACACCGCCAACGCAAAAGAGTTCGATCACCGAAAAGGGAGAGAGAGAAAAAAAAACACTACAGTGCACCTGAATTAAGGCTGCGATGCCTCCCGGTGTTTGCGAAACCTTCAGGATTATAAAAAAACAGTCAGGCAGACTATTCTTCGTGGCTACTGGCCCGCGTCGGACCCGTAGCGTCGATCGGTGTGCCACATCATGCATAACATGATCGAGAGCCATTCAGAGCGTACACAAAATAATAATTTGGGCAAGTTGTAGTGTGGTGCCGAGCCATATTAACATTGTAAATGACAATAGAGTAGTCAGGATAGTTGTCGAGTTTATAAAATATGCATATGCCCATATGCCATATGCAGCGCGATGGAAGGGGTATAAGTTAAGTTGTGGTGCGACACTGTGAAGAGTCGGCGCACGTCTCAGCCGTTACCGACTGAAGGTAGCCGCTTATCGGCCCAATCCATGCTGGATTGAACCACGGAGGAATAAGGATTGAACCGACGTAGATTGGTGTGTTTCTCCACAGTACGAGAACCCTCGCTTTGGAGGCGAAAATGTCCACATCCAAAAGTTGGGTTTTTTTTTCAGATCTTATCGACTTATGGCTGTACTGAAAATTGTACATTGGGCCTTAATTCATCGATCTCTAAGATTATTTTCACCCCCGAAATGTGTAGCCACCCAAGCCGAACTTCTGGAAGGATTTTGGGAAGCATATCCTTTTACGGCTAAATTGGACCACATTAAAAGCTTAAATCTTCAGAATTACACCCCAAAATCAAACATATGAATCCTACATAGGCTATATATCGGTTAATTAGCCTCCAATTCCAAATGGCCCTCATTGAAAAAATAGTTGTGTGGGTCCACACTTTATAATCAGCTCAGCGAAGCCAACGGCTCTAATTATTTATTATTATTTTATCTGAACCAAATATTTTGATTCTATGCAATACGTATACTGGAAATAATGTATGAAGACATTTTCTTAGATTAGTCAAGCTTTGTTTGTGCATTGCTGAAAAAATTCCCGGTACCACTGGGAAAAAAACCTCGTGATCTTTTATAGCGATCGAAGGAATGAAGGATTTCACAAGCCCTTTCCAACAGCACAAGTCAGCTGTTTGATGCTACCTTACTAAACTGCTCGAGGTACATGTACCTTTCCGAGTCTACCCCCTCCATGCCATGCATGCTTTCAACTACAAAAGTACTATGAACCAATGTTAGACGCATGATTACACGTGGCAAATACTTGGTCGTGTTTACGTTCAAGCAAGTTCACAAGCAAGTAAAATGCATGACTCCCCCAACTTGTTTGTAAATTGTATGATTATCCTATCTGAAAAAATAAGCTATATAAAGCGCGGTCGATGAACAGGTCATGCCATGCCAGACACATGATGCGTGCGCACGTGGTTCTTGGTCGACATGTAGATAATTTCCCTCCAGGTCGATGCGTGGTTAATTCATGTCGCATCACACTGAACGCAGCGTAATCATTTGTTGCACCTCGCCATTACCTCCATTCGGAAACACGTGAGAGTGTATTGTTTGGTATTGTTAGGCCAGCAGGGAGGGGCTAGGGTGGGTGTCACGTGATTCCTCATGTCGGTAATGGACCAATAGAATCCAAATCAAACTTCGCTTCTCTCGTCTAATTTAAGGATTTTATTTACCCTGTATTTCCAAAGTTATTTCAATTAAGAAGGTCTGACGTTTCGATCCTAGCAAGACCTTTCTCCAAGGCAGAGTGACAAGGACAAACACAGAGAGAGAGGAGAGCAATATGGACCACCACGCTTAGTCCCCTTGGCCGAGCTGCGTCGCCCTGTGGATCCGTTTTGATTGGTGAAGATCTCTTACATGAATATGCATATCGTATATACATGTATATAGGAAGGTTTGCGGTGACACCATGTACATGTATAAGGTCGCTTAAAGAAGAGGCGTGGTTCTGAAAAGAACCTGAGTGGTAACTCGAAGTTCCGACCAGTATGCTCAGGTTCTTTTCAGAACCACAGACTTTGTACATGGTGTCACCACAAACCTTCCTATTTATTGATTCCCCCACCATGCAAAGCCGCAAGTCTTCTTCATATCGTATCTGCTACCAAAACGGTAGCAAATGCAAAGAAAAGCAAGCTCAGACGGACAGCTTTGCTAAGATCGCATCTGCTCGGATGGAAACGTCAAGCCCTCCCATTTGTTCACATTTGCATTTTGGTCATTTCAGTCACTAAATAGTTTGCCTTTTTTTTGCCATTCGAACTCGCGACTCCCGATATCGAATCCCTGGGCACTGTGTTTATCACGTCGATCGAGCAAGGGCAAAACCGCATTGAATTGCATTCTCCTCGACCCAAACTTAATGTTATATCTAGAACCATACCTCTTCTTTATAAGACACCTTGGCCCTTTTCCAAAACCCGGCTTAGGCTCAGGCTTCGGCTTCGTCTTTCTTATTTTCGTTCATTTTAAGAACAGGGATTGAAACCGGGAGGCATTTGGCTTCGTTTTGGACATTTTATACTGCGTTTTGAAACAGAATCCAAAGCTTCAACTTAAACAAAGAACTCCAACCTGTTTTCAGCTTTTGGATAAGAGACGGAGCCGGAGCCAGAGCCAAAGCCGGGTTTTGGAAAAGGGCCATAATACATAACACCGCATGCCCTCTATTGTTTCACCCAGCATGCAAAGCCTGGTCTTATTTACCGTACTCATTCTTTTTAAAGAGCTGAGAAAAAAGCTACTCATATAATGTACCAGTACACTGTTGTCCATGTACAGCATTAGGAAAAGCATCATCAAATGGGCCCTAGCTTAGGCGGCGGTAAGACTAAGAGAGCTGGCATGTGAAGCCAGAGGTCACAGGTTTAAGTCCTAGTCCAGTCAACTTTTCTTTGTCACTTTACAAATTGCTTAAAAGTTCCTCAGCTGGTTTTCCTCGACTTCTACTGAAAATCAGAAATAGTCGGACACATGGGTACAAGTGCTGGCAAATCGTATCAGCCATTTATTTCTGATCTTACATACAGCTAATCCCACATGAGTGAGCCATGCTCAGAGCACATTCATCTCTGCTTTGCCAAAACCAAGTGAAGCAGCCGGAGAACGGAAGGTCTCAATCATCCTCACTGCCATAAACCCTGCCAGACCAAGATGTGCCACAAATCAAATCTCCAACAAATAAAGGTATTCAATATCGGGTTCAAAAATCACAACTGCTTGTAAATCTAAGCACAACTTCTATAGCATGCCTTCAAAAAAGGTCCTGCTGCAGTTGAGACATCAGGTCCTCGCAATTACAATTTTTGTAACCCTATAAATGATAAAGCTTTCCAATGAATACAGAGAGATTCAGATAGAGTAAATATCTAACACTGTATTCAGTTCTTGTTCAGTGAGGCTCATCATTTTGTTTTGGTCGGTGAAATGCGTGGCACTTTGGCCGGACGAGGGGCAAGAGGAACTTCTTAATCCTCATCATCATCCTCATCTTCTTCCTGGTTGATCTGGAAGTATCGGAGGTCGTAGGTGTCTTTGCCGGAGGCGACCACTCGGAGCCAATCACGGAGGTTGTTCTTCTTCAGGTACTTCTTGGTCAGATACTTCAGGTACCTGTAGTCGTGGAAACAGAACAAGAAAATCCAAGACAAATGAAGACTCGTTCAGATTGAGAGAAGTTAAATCGATGCCATGCCTGGATTTTTAATTTTTTTTAACATTACTTTGCTTTTGGTACGTGAATCCAGAAGTCTCGGGGTCAAGTCCCGGTCCAGTCAAAGTTTTCTTTGCCATTTTTTTCAATTTGTTCAAAAGTTCCCAGTCTGTTTTTCCTTCGTTTGTCTGAATTATTTTGCTTTGTGATTTCTTTATCAAAGGGTGCAGAGCACTATCGGTAAGACAAACATGGATGACGGTCGATGATAAAAAAGAGGGTTTGGATTGAGAAGCTTCTGGGCCCAATTTCATAGAGCCGCTGTAGCAGGAAAAGTCTTTAATGTGTAAACAGGATTACAAACCACACTGCGATGTGACGTCAATTGCTTTTGACTTGTATTCCACTCTCCTTTGCTTAGCATGAAACAAAAAGGGAAGCTTGGGTTGGCAAGGTGGTCCTATGAACCCTGCCTTTTGTGCGTAAGCAAATTTTGGCGCTGGTGACTGAACTCACCTCTTGGAGAAGTCGATGTTGGAGGTGATGGTGACCTTGCTCTTCTTGCGCTCAATGCTGACATTGGTGCCAAAGTTCTTGGTCTTGCCGTCCACCTTGATCCGGTCTTGCAAGAAGGTCTCCTGTGGAGGGGCGGCCCGCCGTGGTAGAAAGACAAGGAGGGTTAGGGAAGGTGGCCCTAACCACCCCCTCCCTGGTGACAAGGAGAGGTGCAAGGCACCCCCGGAGGGGCACCCAGTGTTTGTTTAGGGAAGAGAACCCTACCTTGGGCTAGGGAAGGGCAACCCTAGACCACAGAGAAACTGTTAGTACATTGGCAGCAAATTTCAACCAGCCAACCATTAGTTACTGTTTTAAACATTAGTTATATTTTGTACTCTTTTCAAAGCCTTTTTTTGGGGGGGAATCAAAATAGAAAGTGGTTAATCGAACACATCTTAATGTCACTAACAGCAAACAAATAGAAATTTAGTCTTGGATTACAAAGTTTACCAAAAAGATCCCTGATCAACGAAATTAATTTAAAAGATCACACAAGTTGTGACATGTACATGGGCTTTTTTGATGGGCAAACATCAACTGGTCAACTTTTTTATGCAAAATTGCCCAAAACAAAGCTGAAAAGCCACTCAAGGTTAAGTGGCAGAGAAAGGAGATAGAGAGGGACTCAGGAAGGCTGGAGATAGGATTTAACATTCCTTTTAACAAGGGCAACTTACAAAGTTGGCCGCATCCATAATACCATCTTCGACTGGCAGGGTGCAGTCGATGGTGAAGTGCAGAATCTGCTTCTTCTTCTTGCCCTTAGGGGCGGGCTTGCCTCCCTTCTTGACTACTTTCTTCTGCAAAGCAAAAGCAAAGCTCGACACTTTTAGGCGATTTTCCAAGAGAGCCCGCACAACGTAAATGACAGTTGGACAGTCAGAGTAAGGGACTGGCAGAATAACACTTACAGGAGGAATGGTGTTGCCAAGTCAATATGAATATACACTGCCTTCTTGAATCAAAATTTGGATACCGTTAGCGTTAAGCTTAGATGCCATGTCATGTGGGGTATCATCAGTACTTCAAATTGGAGAAAACCAGCGCAAAAGAAATTAAAATTAAACTTTTTTATATAACTTTTAAAGAAATTTGATAAAAAAAAACTCAAGGTATGGCAGAGCATGGAGGAATAGTCTCTCCTTATTCCTCCATGGGCAGAGCAACTTAATTTTTCACTTTACAAAGTTAAGTATTTGAATTAAAAAACCAATCAAAATTGGTCTTTTTATTCTTTTTATTAATACTTTTGCTTTCAAATCTAAAAGTACCCTTCTAATTCAATCAAATAACTGAAAATGTCAGTCTTTTTCTTCCAATGCATGCAGCACATGCACAGTATAGCCATGCATGATCAATGAGGGCGTTCTTCACATGGCGCAGGGTACTTGCGAAATTCACACCACGTTTCAGATAAATTAAAGGGCATATTTCTCGATTCCCTCGACACAAATAACCACATCTCCTCATATTCTAATGAATTTGTTACTGTACAGAATAGGATTTTCAATTTCTGAGTTATGTTACTGCCTAAAAATCCGTCATTTTCCGTTCAATCGTCCACGCGGAAACCTACCACAGGCATGGCGCTCACTTAGCGTGGATAAAAGAGGCCGAAGGTGGGCCGAATGAACCCGAACAAGGCCGAACATACTGCGGAGATTTGTATTATTTTTCTGTAAATAAACAACCCCAAAAAAATAATTTTATCACTTAGAATGGCTCGCTTTGGGTATTTTTTTATTATTAGATTTATCTTAAAATTTACCTATAAAGAAATCTGTGGTTCTTTTCGAATTTTGCTGGGAGTAATTTGTTGTTGTTTTCATCAAAGATGGCGCCGTTGGAAGTACTGCGATTTTTTACATTTTGCTCATAATTCGCAGTATGTAAAAACGAGTGCTTTACTTCAACTAAATTTGGTAAGACAATTATCTGTGCTATTATTTATGACATTTGCTTTATTTTTGGTAGCTATGAACACCATATTTCAGCGCGACATGTGCCCCTTTTGTGATTCTATCCATTCTTCAAGTTGCATCCATTTCGTGATAAATTATTTTGTTGTATTTTTTCACAGTTACATAGTAACATACTTCTTCTCTGACTCTAGTCTGACTCTGTTGTGTGTTAGAATATAGGTGATACAAATCCCTGTTGGTTTGTCTAAGTGCTTTCCACCCAGTACTCGGAATCACCGCGAATTTGTTATATTTTCTTTTGCAATTTTGGGTTTGTTATAATTATTCTCTTGCCCGGAAGGTTATTCTGCTGGAGCTGAGGCTAGGTTGTTCTTGAATAACCTTTCGGTCTAGAGAGCCGGCAACATGTGTGATGATGATATTGGCCAATCAGAGTAAGGGACCTGAAGAATAGAATTTGCGGGAAGAATGCCATTACCGGTGTCCTGCCAAAAAAAAGTGTCCCTGCCAAATACTGTCCGCTCATTAGCATACTGATCGCTGATTGGTTAGCGTTAGGACTAGGATTAGGGTCGTTATGGTTAGGGTTTGGATTAGAATTAGGATTGGGATTAGGATTAGGGTTAGGATTAGGGTTGTTTGGGTTAGGGTTAGCGTTACGGTTACAGGTAGGGTCCAACGGTACCAAAGTGCCCAACGTTGCATGTGTTAGGCCAGCAACCATACACAATGCGTGTGTAGTGCGCAACCATACCCCAACCACGGTGGTTGAATGTCATACGTATTGGACCAATCAGCGATCAGTATGCTAATGAGTGGACACTATTTGGCATGACACCGGGTCAATATACAGTTTACACACTGCCTATTTTAATTCTTATTTACTTCGTAATTATTACTGTTTTGTTCTCAGTTGCTGAAGTTATTTGACTGCTTACTGTACATTGCAAAGAGAGCACCATGCCTGGGCTTCTGGATCGGCCAAAACTTACACAGGCCATGGCTGCCGCCCTCAAGCATCACATCCTCAAAGAACGAGAACGTAAACGGCAAGGTATCTACTATCTAGCTCATTCCAACACCAAGTGTCACCTGAATGCTTCTTATTACAGTCAACACGCCCTCAGCACACTGTCGACACCTTTAAACCACGTTCAGAGTAACGTGATACAGCCATGAATTACTCTGAAGGATGACATACTGGCTTAACAACCATTGGTTAGGCATTTGGGAATGCATCATGTTTAATTTACAGAAATTATTTCTCTCCATGGAAGTGCGAAAGGACTTTTTTAGGAGCCTACCACGTTCCTGTTGAGCGTTCCATACCTTTGTTTTATGCCTCTTATCCAGTATTTTGAAGGTGTTGACGGTACGAGTTGTGTTGACGGTAATTGACCCCACCTAAGTGACATTGGCATTTGATATTTTGAAACAATGTGTACTTGGCAATTGGCCAAAATGTGAAGAATAATGAAGGTTATTGTTGTTTTTACTCACTGGTTACTTGAAAACTATGATTAAAAATGATGACGGCCAGAGCATACTGGTCGAAACGTCGAGTTACCGCTCAGGTTCTTTTCAGAACCACACCTCTTCCTTTAAGAGACCTTATACATGGTGTCACCGCAAACCTTCCTATATTAATAAGTCCATCATTAGTTAGTTGTGATAGGCCGTATGGTGTCTGTGCATCGCTCAATGACTTGCAATTGATCGCAAGTTGTGATGAGCTTGGTTAAATCAACCACAAGTCACTCTGACTCGTGTTGCTGGTACAATTTGTTCCACAGAGGAGGAGGAAGCGGATAAGGCCATTGAGAGGAAGAGAGAGGAGGCGGAACGACTGCGCAAGAAGGCTGAGGCTGAATCACTCTCCCTGGAGGAGACCAAGGACCAGGTAGTGCACGGCCGCCATTGCATTTGGATACTGAGATTTGAATTGTGGCCAGAGTTGAGTCAGTCCTATGGTAGGAGACACTTTCAGCACAGCAGGAGAGGGCATTAGATAGAGGCAGGGTTTTCTGGCCCGCCTCACACTTTTAACGGACCACCTCAGTGGCCGATTTCACTAACGCTTTGTGGTCATCGCCAACGCCAACATTGATTTGCTAAGTCTGAAGTCCATCGCACACCAATCACTAAGTTGCAATGGATTTCAGATTTAGCGATCGCTTTCGGCGTTTACGATGATCGCAAAGCATTGGTGTCCCTTGGGGTTTACATGTGAAATAATGTAAACATCTAATCATGGTTGGCAACCCAGTTTAACCGTATCCCCCTCACTGTTAGCCTAACTCTATCCTGCTGATCCCAACAGTATCCAACAAGCATGAAAGTGTGTAGCCTGCTGATCTCAACACAACAGTGGATATTGCTGGGTTCAGCAGGGTCCTGCGATGATGGTAATGTTGCAGTAACTTTGCATACGATGCCAGCCCCAACAAAATCCAACTGTATTGTACAGTGTTGATCCCAACAAAGACTAACACTCAAGTAACAGACAATTGCTAGGCCTTTTGTTTTGGGACTTTTCTTTTATGCCTTTTCTCTTGAGCCTTTTCTCTTGGGCCTTTTCTTTGGGGTCTTTCCCTTTAGGCCCTTTCTGTTGGGCCTTTTCTTTTTAGATTTTTCGACTGTATTCATTGTGTGGCTGCCTCTGCCCCATAACATTAACACCAGACCAGACAACCATGCTGATCCCAACAATCCTCAACACAGTTTTTTTTAGTACTGTACACTGCTGAACCCAACAGAGGACAACAGGTCCCAAAATGTTTTGGCTTCTGTTGGAGTCAGACAAATCTTGCATGATTAGCAGATATTCAGAACTATGCATTAAGACATAAGCCCTTAGTCTCCGCATTGACCACCTCATTCTTGAAAAGAGGTCGTGAACACGATATCGGAGAAAGCGCTCTCCAAATGTTAAACCTTTAGAATTCTTTTTTCCCTCGGCGCCTCAAGATCAAGTCTATGGAGGAGAAGCTGAAATCCCTTCAGACGGACAAGCACGAACTCTTCCTGCAGCTGAAGAAAGTGCTGAATGAAGACGAGAACCGGAGACGTCAACACGTCAAAGAGAAGAGGTAAGGCATCCGAGTTCATTCAGTGCAGTGTTATTCCATGTTCCCACTTACTGCGCAGTGCCAATAGTTCCTGTTCCTGTAGTAGCGGAGGACCGAGCAAGTTGACATAAACGTCATGCCTGCGACAAGTCTGAGAAGTGTGAATGTTGCACATTTTTCCCAAAAAGGATTGATCATGCATTTCAAAACAAACAAATCCTATCCCTAAGGCTTTGTTTCCTACCTTTGATAAAAAAATGAACTTGTTACCTCTGAAGGAAGTCCCTGACATTGGGCTACTGGTGCCCGATATCACCTGTAAACTTTCATGGGACAAGTATATACATGGTATTGCTAAAAAAGCCTCCCAATGCATAGGTTGTCTGGTAGTGCACGGCACTACCTCCCGCCTATACCGCTGTTCCCTATTTATACAAGTCTACAATTTGTTCTGTCATGGAGTACTGCAGCCATTTCTGGGCGGGGGTTCCATCCTGTCATCTAGGCCTGCCAGACAGAATCCAGCGGTGTGTGTCTAATTTGGTTGGTCCTGGTTCAGCCTCTTCCTGAGAACCTCTATCTCACCGTCGCTCTGTGGCCTCCCTGGCCCTATTCTACAGATATCATCCTGTTATGATCAAAATATCCACAAATCGTTGAGCCCAAACCCCTGTGTGCTGGTTGATACGATCCTCACACGTCTTCTTCTCCTTTCTGATCTTACAGTGAGTTGATGGTTGCCATGGGACACCACCAGTACCACCCAGCCATGCATATGCCCGGACCGCACATGATTGTCCCAGGTACAACGATCGGGAGCAAACTGTGTAGAGCTGCTCAAGCCAGGAGCTCTAACGTATTTCCATTTGAAAAATGGCAAAGAAACTTTGAATGGATCGGGACCCGAGATCTCTGGTTTTGCGTACCAGTACTGTTACTATCTGAGCTATCTAGCCCTTGAATGTCAGCCTTCCAAAATAGTCAACTAATGTTTGCCAGCCGAAATAGTTAACTAATCTTTACTGGGGTCAAGTAATATTTACCAGGGTCAACTAATATTTACCAGGGTCAACTAATATTTACCAGGGTCAACTTATCTTTGCCGGGGTTAACTAATATTTACCAGGGTCAACTAATATTTACCAGGGTCAACTAATATTTACAAGGGTCAACTAATATTTACCAGGGTCAACTAATATTTACCAGGGTCAACTGATCTTTGCCAGGGTCAACTAATATTTACAAGGGTCAACTAATATTTACCAGGGTCAACTAATATTTACCAGGGTCAACTGATCTTTGCCGGGGTCAATTAATATTTACCAGGGTCAACTAATATTTACCAGGGTCAACTAATATTTACAAGGGTCAACTAATATTTACCAGGGTGAACTAATATTTACCAGGGTCAACTGATCTTTGCTGGGGTCAACTAATATTTACAGGGTCAAACTAATATTTACGAGGGTCAACTGATCTTTGCCGGGGGTCAACTAATCTTTGCCGAGGTCAACTAATCTTTGCCGGGGTCAACTAATCTTTGCCTCTGTCTGAGGCCGCTACCCCGGCCTCTGACCACGTTTTGTAGTCTAGTCAGTGGCTTAAAGTTTTTCACATCTGATTCTGTCATTGTCTGTTTGGTCAACAGGTGCTCATATGCAAGGGCGGCCGGCCATGCTGGATAAAAGCCACATGTTCCGCCCTGCTGCCCAGCCAACAACTCAAGGTGCCCACGTAAGTCCAATCCCTTCCCTCTTCTTAACCTGTCACGTGCCGCTCAACTGATCCAAGTCATTCCCTTTCTGGGTGTTGAGGACATGTGGTCGAATAGTCCATAGGCCTTCATCCACAGCTTCTCTCTGCTCAGACAGATAGCATCATCTCAGTGACCACGCAATTCTAGATTTGATTGGCTTTTTCCCTGTTGCCTTTCGGATGCAAACAACAATTTGTTACAAAAATTGTAAGACTTAA